>JAVVLW010000479.1:0-124000 GCA_034401795.1 Chaetoderma sp. LZ-2023a
GAAGGACTTTAAGACAATTTATTATAATGCAGTGTGCTAAGGGTTGATCAAATACTTTTCTATTATCGTATTTTTAATATTGCCTGTATATGATTGTTGGGCAATAATTTGTGTGCAGTTCTTTTGTCAGTATTTTTCCATAGTTTAATGGCTTGTGTGGCAGGTTTTTGCCTGGACCTTTCTGTATGACAATAGCCTGTGTGTAACATATGTATGAAGAATTGAGCTGGTGGTTTCTCTCCGTCAAGACTAGGGATCAGTCTGTCCTTTTGTGACCTAATCCTGGCTTCCTTACAGGCTGCATTCCTCCACAGAGAGTTGGGGCCCATGAATTCTGGTGGGATTCTGGGGGCACCGCACACTATAGGTCTGGAGGTATCATCCTCTGCATGGTTGTCCTCTTGAATGGTAAGGCATCTCTTCTTGGAAACTGGGCTAGTGGATGACTATAGAGTGTGGTCTGCCAAGGAATGATGACATATCATCTGTCTTTGGATGGATCCCCCACTCTGCCATTGGTATCACTAGAGCTGGTACTGTAGGCTGTGTGCGGGCAGGGACAGTCACCAGACCAACAGAAATATGCGGTGATTGCGCAATTGGTGGTAAATTGGTAGCTTAATACTCAAGATAGTCATTCCATTGGTAAATCACCAATCACAATGCGCTAAGACTGAGATGCAAAGTTCGCCCCCACCTCCCACCATCTTGATATACATGGCAGTACAATTAATGGAGATAAATACTGATAGTCTAACATGATCCATCAAAATCTAGTAATAGCTCATCTAGTAATATTTCCGAGTCCACTGATCTTAGGAACAGCTTGGAAAGTGATGGAAGGGTTGTTGCCTCAGCATATGGACACTGGTCTGAGCCATGGCTTTAACTTGTGGATAAGCTTTGGCTAAGAAAGATGGTAACTACGTATTTTATCTTTATAGAAAAATATCTTATGCCATAGTATATTGTGACTCAGTCTGAATGGTTGGAAGTCTGTTTGTCTCCTCCTTTGATACTCTCTGACCTGGGTACCACGCAGGCTATCAGTACCCTCTGTGGCAGTGCCCGGGGATCAATGTGGGACACAGCACATTTAGTTTGTGGTGACCAGGCGCACCGTTTATGTTGTGTGGTGCCCACCACAAAGGAGTCCGTGCATCGTAGTTTCATGATTACGCAGTGTGGGGTGTCATGCTGCATTAGACAGTGCCCTGAGTGGGCAAGAATGGCACCTCAGATTGAGTAGGAGGGGGCGACAGATACCTATAGTATTTTTGAAGGGTACCTCTGGATGAAAAGGCGGGCATTTCTTCCCTTTACCAAAGGTTCCCCTGTGGTTATGTACGAAATGTCTATAAACTGTTCCAACAGAAGGCATTGTAACTAGTCCCGACAACCATAAATCCTGACAACCATTAAACATATTCACACATATTTAGTTTCTCATCTTAGGCCTATTAATAGAATTACCATCATTTATCTGAGAGGTTAAACCAATAACATCCAAGCTGGACAAAACCTGCTTCTGCAGTAGTCTTGAGACATGTCTATTTGCCGATTAAGAGATTATTCTTGAAAAATTAGCACCAAAATCATTAGTTTAATAATCAAGGTAGTCATTCCATTGGTAAATTTTCAAATATAGTCTCCGCTTATCCTGCAAATGACATTTTCTATGAGAAAATTTAAGCTATCGTGACCAAATTTAAGGATTAAAGCGCTAAGACTGAGATGCAAAGTTCCCCCACCCCCACCATCTTGATATACATGGCAGTACATTTAATGGAGATAAATACTGATAGATTGACATGATCCATCAAAACCAAGTTAGAAAATAACGAAATGTGGCAATAAGCGCAGACTCTGAAATCAATTAATCATTGGCGTCAATTGGTATGATTTAAGTAGCTCGGGACACATTGAGACTAATGGTATTCTTTTTTCGAAACGGCTTTTTCTTTTATGGATGCACTGGTATTTTAGATAAAAGGGAATTACTGTCACAGCCAAACACACTGACCATACAGTGCCAGATTAACATGTTCTAACTCTTTAGGCCTTGAAATTAATGTATCCCAATTTCAAGACAGCTATACAAGAAACTGTTGAATACTTCAAACCTAACTTGACTGTGAGCTGTTGCTGACTATGGCAGAACTCATGATTCCAGTTTATCCATCAATTATATGACATCACAATCAACTGCGTGACGTGTAGGATGATGTCATAATCAATTATGTCATGAATGACATAGCGAAGTTCATCACGAACGTTTAATTGATGACAGACTGAAGCATTGTTGTAAGAATTCCATGTCTTTACTATTTAACAAACATTCTGTTGAGTATTTTGAAACTAATTCAACCGGGCTATGTTGTTACAGCACCCAGTCAAATTAGCTTCAAAATATTCAACAGTTTACCTGTATAGTTTTCTGGAGATTGATAGTCAGGGATTGATAGATCCCAATACAGGCAAAGTGTGGGTGGAGCTTAGCTAAAGTAAAGATAGGCAGGGCATAGATAAGACTGGATTCCTCCATGAGCTAAACCGTGTCTTCGAATGGACCGCAGCAACAAGTGACAGACAAATTGTTTCATGATGATCTGAAATCGTGCAATATATAACATAGGACTATACCATTGTCGTGTGGATCCCACTCCGGCCAGGAACTGTTGACAACCAGAGATGGCTGCATTACGCTCGACTGAAGAAATTTGTCCAATCAGGGAATGGAATGTGCTGTAAAGCTGTAATTTATTCCTCCTATTCACCTGTAGCCCAGTCATGATTGTCCATCTGTTATTTTGCTCTGCGCCGATCCAGATTGTACTCAGATAGAGGCTGGTAGATCAGTGGTGGTAGTTATTAATAGAGCTGTACCCATCAAGCATTCATTGTCTGCATAGAAGTTTCTTGCCATCATCATCTTGAGTGTACAGTCTTCTTCCCAGAGAATTTCTTATTATCCTTTTCGCCCTGGTCTGGAGCCTTTCACCTTTTATTAATTCCGGATCAATGTGTGTTTTAACATCACAGTTAGTTCTGTTTTTTCTTATTTTTTGTTGGTCTGATAACTTCTCGCTCTCCTCTAATCTTGTTTGTCGGTGAACCTCTGTCTCGACTATTCTTTGGTGCTGTTTATAGTCGCAGCTAGAATGAGAGCGGCGATCTGCCACTCAAGTAAACTAGAGTTATGGTGTGGTATGTCAGGCTTTCATCTACATGTAATACATACCAATTCATTTCAAGCTTCTCTCTTCTTCCGGCTGATAGGGAGAAGATAGTATGAACATTTTTTTAATGCATTTTGATAGTAAGACGCCATATTTGGGACCATTTTTCTAAGTTGTTAGGTACTTCTTTCATCCTCCAGTTTGATGCAGTAGTGTATTCTCTTCAGATACCCATATTGCTAGATTGGTAGCATAGAGGGAGCTGTGAACTTTCTTATGAATATTTTTATCAATGTCATTTATGTATACAACAAAGATTGTCGGAGACAGGATCGACTCATCCTTGTGGCACAATGTGCTGGATAATTTTCTTTCAGCTGAGATTGTCCTGTCATTTTCATCTTGTTGACCAGTCCTGAAGGTGGTGACTGATCCAATACTCGCTTTACTTTTAGCTTCAAGCCATCTATCAAACACCTCCTCTAAGTAAAACCATACTTCCAATGTGTGCTTTTCTTCTTCAAATGCATCTTAATTCTTTTGAACAAAATATACAACTTCTGTTGATCTGCGTTGTCTGAAGCACACTTGCTGTAGTATGATGACCTTGTTGACTAGCCATTGCTTTTGTGTGCTACTGAGCAGACTGATGGGCCTGTAAATACCTGGTTTGAGTCTTTATGTTCAGTACTTAGGACAATGGTGGCCTTTTTCCACATTGTTGGTACAACTCATTCATGCCAGCTCACATTTGATAAACTGTCGGGATATCTCTTCAAGCGGATATGGTCACCGGAAACGCAGTACAATTTCCTCCAATTATTCAGAGCCAATGCTGTTTCATGAAGTTTTCTGGCTCTAAAGTATTTTGTTTTCCTGGAAGATGACAACTAACCATTCCTTCTGATTATTCACAGATGGAGCTGGTTCCTGAATAGATGTAGAGTTAATCTACAGTCTCATTGATATCTTTTCTGAATTGGGTGCTCTTCTTTGGCTTTGGATGAAATTTGTCTAAATTCCCTCCCTCCCTCTCTCCATGCCTGCCTCCATGTCTGCCTGCATCTCTCACTTTCTCTCCCTCCCTCTCACTCTCTCCTCTTCCTCCTCCGCCCCACACCCCTCTTGCTTAGGAGCCATTCTACATAATTTCCTATTCTCATTGAAGAGCCTGCAACCACCTCCTCTCAAGAGTTTGCATGTATCTCCTCTTTAAATAGGTTTCAGGCATTTCCTTCTTATAGAGCCAGTCATATTGTTATACAGTTTTTATGAATAGCTTATAAAGTTTTTAAGAATAACCTTTTCCTCGCCTGATGATTATATTCTATGATCAAGAGTTGTCTTCGTTGATGCTTGCGATGAATAAAGGGCAAAAAGAACGAGCAACATAAAAAAATCTATAATAGGAGTGTCCTCTTCTTTGGAGGGGGAGGGGGGGGGGGGGAGGGGGGAGGGAGACAGTGGTTTTATAAGATATGTAATCTCTTGAGCCAGTTTAACTGTCTAGGCACCGGAACAGAAATTTAATCAACTCTGAACGATATGTCGATTTGAACCACCTAGGCACATTAGCACCATTCTCTTTCTTTTGTACGCCAAAAAGCCACTTAGAGGATTTCTTGACATAGTGCACTAAAATGAGGATTCTATCGCCTCCGTTTTATTGAGATGTGATCTGGGGAGTGTAGCAATTCAAGCAGCATTCGATACTAGTTATGCAACTCATCTATCTATCTGGAAGTTCAGCTCAAGAAGGAGAAAAGAGCTTGATTGATTGTCCATGATTTCAAGCCTTTTTCCTAAATGCAGTATCAATTATTTGGGATCAATAGACATACATCGCTGGAAACGCTTTGAAAGGAAAATTGTTGTGTAATTTTCAGAACTCAGAAAACTTTCACCTTGAAACATTTTATTGAAGCAGACATTCCACTTACAGAAATATGAAATCTATTGTCTTAGCATTCAAAAATTTACAATTTATGTATGAGCGTTTGGGAGTGGAGGATATTAATAATTCATTTAGTGACCTAATCCTGCATCACTTTCCCAGTAACTTATCATTCTCAAGTGTCAAATTGAGCCATCAATAGAATGAATCAATTTCAGGATATGCCCCACCCCATTTCTAGCTAAGCTCCAACAAATTTTTACCCTTCTTGGAATTGATATGAAACATTAAAACCTGACTTCCCAGAATCTAAATTTCAAGGTAACTAGTGTACAGCTAAACTGTGGAATATTTTAAGCAAATTTGACTGGGGCTATGGCCTATGCCAGCAACCGCTCCCAGTCAAATTAGTTTCAAAATACTCAACAGAATGGAAACAGTTAACATGTGGCATATTTGATTATGCCATCAGATAGATGAGTGACAAATCAGATCCCTCTATATTACTGTTGCCATGGTGTAAGCCCATATATGGCACATTTTTCCAGAGGAACAAATAACCATGTTGTTACACCATTTCAAAGATTATCAGTTATCAAGCCAATCATTCAGTGTTTTAAAAAAACCTTTTTATCATGGTCTGTAGATGTACATTTCTCAAATAAGATGACCACAATGGCCGGCTTTGGCTGGTTTGAAAATGAAATGGTTAAACATTGAATTAGAAAGCATTTTGTAGTTCTAGAGACAATGCGTGGAATAGTCATACGTGTGTAGGTGATGCTGTAATAAATGAATTAATAATTCATACAGACTGTGTCATGAATAAAGATTGTTAATTATTAACCAGCGTATTATCATATGAAGTAATGAGGCCATCAATGCATGAAAAGACGAATTATACATAGACACATTACACAAGCGACCTCTTCACAATTATAGCATGACCAATTCAAAACAAATTTTAATAATTCCTAAAATTTAGAATTTAAGAATAATGCGTATATATTCCATGCAATTGAATATCGAGACTCATTAGCGTACATTGAATCCTTTTAATACTACAAGACAAATTAACAATCCTAAATATTGTATAAGAAATATTCCATTAACTATTTTGAAACTAACGTAACTAGAATTTGTCTAAGGAAGCAAAATTTTCCAGTTAAAAAATTGTCAAAATAGTCAACAGTTTCTATAGTTGTGCGGTTATAATTTGAGATATTTGTTTTTTGGCGTGATAGAATGGTCTGGACACTGGTGAGAAGAGAGCTACCACTTATGATTAATAGTCAATTAACGCAAGAGAGAAATGCATTTACAATTGCTTTTCACAGACAATGTGTTATCTTCTCTTGACAAATGGGACCTGTAAATGACGAATGTGACAATCACTAATGATGCCTATACAAACACACACACACACACGCACGCACACGTATTCACACACACACACATGCACCTTAGAAGCATCAAGATTATTCTCAGTTTATAAAGGATGGTAGTTGAGCAAATTTGCCAATCAGATTTCTTTAATCCTTTAACCCTCAAATTTGTTCAAGAAAATTTCAATTGTCTCATATAAAATGTCCATTTGCACCAGCACAAAGAGCCTTCGACTTCGCCCTACTCGGAGCCAACAAATACAAAGCCAGGAGAGGACGTCATTGCATAAATCTGCTAAGCGTGTTATGAGGTGACCTCAAGAAAGCAGGACTCGGTACACTCAAGTCAAGAATGGACCCGAGGAAGCCAAGGATTTCAGCTGTTGACAAGACACTGTGGGCAAAAGCAAAGAAGGACTGATTGCAGCTGTAGGATGTTTCTACTACTACAGCTGCAGAATATAGTAATCATCAGCATTTGCAGCCTATGAGAAGACTATTTTTGAAAATTTACCACTGGAATGACTGGCTCGGTTATCGAGCCAGCCATTCATGTGTGGACATTTTTCAAAAATAGTATTTTCTTGGTCTGCAAATGGACATTTCTCAAGACCAATGTTGAAGGCATTTTTGTCTGATATGAGTGTTACAGGCTTAAACAAGGTCCTATTCCTGCCACAATTGAAACTTTCTCACCCTCATTAAAATCCATTTTCTAATAGAATTGACTTCATATCATCCCAACAGCTCAGGATGCCCTGAAATCTGTGGTTAATCCAAGAAAGACAATGACCAAATCAATCAATCTGATTTCTGTATTTAAGATTTAAGTAGAATAAAATGGATTATTAAAAAAATTTTTAATATCCACTATGGTTACAAACCATATTTAGCAATCACGTTTCTCTTTTATACACAAATATCATGTCACCTCAAGCACAATTTTGTTCATATAGACCAAGCATTTCAAGAAAAGCTAGAGTCACTTATAGATGGTTAACAAATAATCAATGGACTTAGGGAAATGGATCGTCGCGAGGTCATAAGCTTACATATTACCATGAGGCGGCGCAGAAACATTGAAATCCCTCTGCTGTTTATTCACCATAATAACAGAAATTTACTCACATTCTGTGAGCCTGCTGTTGAGCAGCATTTCTTTAAATATTAATTTTTGCGAGATTGCTTGAGAATTATATCATGCTAGAATACAATGCATGACTAATTTTCAGTTACAATAGGTTCCAAATGACTGATTTGGATATTCAAAGAATGTAAACTTGTCAACATAGTGAGAATTCACTACATGTGAAACATTCCCAAATTTTAGTTATGTTGAAAAGTTGACATTCTATTGAATATCCAAATCGATGATTATTCATGTGTTGTATTCTATTAAATACTCCATTGGGTCAGTTTGAATGCTTTATTCGAAGTCAGAGTTTAAAGTCATTGGCTGAAATTTCATTTGAAAGTTTTTTGTCTTTAAGAGACACTAAGATTTGTTCATCTGTTCTTAATTTTGTCCTTCCTCCATATATTCTTGGGGTCAGTTTGACAAAGGTGCGTGTAAGTTACGCCCTGCCATATAGTAGATAACAGACCAATTAGAATGCTGCATTTTACACTAAATTGCTCCACGCTAAAGGTAAGTACCCAATTGTATTTAAGGCTGTCATTATCTTTTACCAAGTCAATAGCAAAGAAACTGGTGTATTTTTTTCAATAATTTTGGTGGACAATGTTGCTGTCTACGACATCACAATCCTCGACCAAATTTGTCGAAAAATGAACACCAGTTCATCCTTTAATTTAGTTTGAAAATAAAAGATTTTGACACCAGAGTGGTAGGGGTTAAATGGTTAAAGAAATTCTGCCATTGGTGTCTAATAAAGCACATCATGTTCAAAGTTCTAACGGAAATTACGATGTGTAAGGTAAACTTAAGTTATAAGCGGGAGAGAAACTATGCTCTAAATTATACCTAATCAGGTCTCAGATTTATAAATATCTTCTTCAGTACTTAATGTTGGATTATAGTTAATTTCCTCATATCACTTCACAGCGTGAGTTTCTGAGTGCTTTAATCATATTGATTGTACAGACATGAGACAGTCATTAGTTTGACGTTGACATTACTAAATAAGGAGAAACCATCCTGTCAAAAATGGTAATATGAGCAATGGTAAAAATAGACACAGTACAAAATTTATTTATTTGAGAACAATTTGTCTAAGTATGGCACCTAAGACAAATTATCCTCAAAGTATGGTAAGTAATAACATTGGTCTATGTAAACTAAATGATTAAGGACAGACTGGGAATGAAGTGGATAAGTGTCTGGTTTGTTAACAAGGATTGTAAATCAGGCCAGCAGACTTGGGAGATATGTGGAATTATAAACCCCAGGATCACTTAAGTCTATATGATAGATAGTGAATGACAAGCTTGATCGCTACCTATATACATACAAGTTCATGTGTTTGTCTGACTGTTCAAGTGTGTCGCGAATGGATGTAACAAATTGGAAATAAATGATCTTCAAAGCCATTTAGTGACCAGGCCAGCATCTGGAAAGCTTGAGAAAGCCAATATCACCAGGTCAGTGGTAACTTATTATATTCTTCCGATCAGCTGCAAATAGGCATTTCATGTTTTAAAACCCCCAACAGAAACCCCCCCCCCTTTAGTGGGTTGGTCTGTAGTTTTATTAACCACTATAAAAACATACTTACCATTCAATCACTACTTGCTAAATCAAATATCTGCATTTAGCTATCAGAATAAGATTTTTATGCTCGCTTACACTCTTCCTAATGCCAATACCATCACCATGTCAACACTCAACCAGGCTTCTGGTAGAGGGACCCCCTGCATTAGCCTCACAACAGACTGGCACCAGTCTGTACTCACTCCTTGGTGATGCCTGTCACTAAGCACGCCCGCGCATGCGCAGTAGGTCCCAAATATGAAAACTGATCCACTTTTCTATATTTAAGTGCCATATAGCCAGAATAGATTCTCAAATCAATACTCTGTGGGGTGGCTGAGGCCGGGTCATAGTGATTGAACGGCAAGTATGTTTTTATAGTGGTTAATAAAACTACAGACCAACCCACTAAAGGGGGTCTGTTGGGGGTTGTTATTACACCACAAAAACATCTTGACCGTTCAATCACTACTTGCTAAACCCGTAGATTTGGTCAGTGCCCCGCTGTGAGCCCTTGGTGGGAGGAGATTTGAGAATCCATATGCAAGGATAAAAATCAAACAAAACATAACCAAATGTTAATAACATAACATAATGCTGCAACTTAACCAATCACACAGTGATTATCAAATAAGTAAAACTTTAAACTTAAAGAAATAAATAAAAGCCAAAGAACAACTCTCACCATTACACGCAGATGCACGGTCCTAACGAAAATGGTGGGATGTGTTTCGTAAATGGTCTTCAGCCTTTTAAGTTAAAATCGTAATATTCCTAAAAAAGGAAGCCGCTGCACTCTGAATTTTTAAGTAAAAGGTAGTAAAAGTACTCAGATTTCCATCCTGCAACTTGCATAACTTCGTCTACAGATGAGCCAGCGAAAAGAGCAAAAGAGGTAGCCATCCCTCTAACATCATGAGCTTTAATGTGAGAAAGATTAATTTGATCAGGAGAAGCATCCTCATAACAAAGTTTGATGGTCTCACAAATCCATCTGGCAATTGTGGCCTTATAGTCTGGTCTGGCTACCCCCTCTGCATAATGAACCCAAAAATGGGACAGATCGGATCTCTTAAAATCAGTATGATGCTTGTAAACTTTTAAAGCTCTGACAGGACACCAAAATCTGAAAGACGGCGAAAAGGAGGTTAAAGATTTTAAAATAATCGGCTTAGCTGGGTAACGGTTGGATTGAGTCTTCGATAAAAAATCCCTTCTAGGATATAAGACTAGACTGTCCTCAGATTCGATAAACCTATCCATTTCAGTGGAAAAAGCATGGATTTCGGATCGTCTTCTAGCAGAAGCAGAGGCAACCCGAAAAACGGTCATAAAAGTTAAAAGTTTCAAGATAATAGAAGAGATAGGTTAAAAATGATGACCTGCCAAAACCTGAAGAACCAGAGCCAAGTTCTAGGAAGGCAAAGGTTTAGCAACTGGAGGACGAATATTGCCTAAACCTCTAATGAAACCATTAAGAACCGTAGTATCTTTAACATCAGCATTCAACAGACAAGGAAGTGAAGATGCTGAAGAAAACCTATATCCTCTTACAGTGTTACAGACAAATGTAAGGAGTCAAAAAGATAAGACAAAAAAATCTAACACCTGGGAAATAGAAACAGAATCGGGCACGAAACCATGATCTGCACACCATTCTCCAAAGGTTTTTAAGTCGACCCTTGTAAACTTTGTGGGTCGACTCCCTCCTGGCAGAATCAATGATTTCCTGAGATCTTGCAGAAACTTTACTCTCAGGGACCGCACACTCGGTATTCTCGAAACACACAGACTGAAGATTCCTGGGTTTGGATGAAGGCAAGATCCCCTCACTTGAGACAGGTCTCGGGAAATTGGAAGAAGATGAGGGAAGTCTACCAGAAGATCGAGAAGATCTACAAACTAGATCCGTTTTGGCCCAAAAGGGATCTATCAGCAGGACCTTGCAGAGCTGGTCCCTGACATTCTTCAGTACTAAAGGAGTCAGGATTGTTGGAGGAAACGCATAAGCGAACATTCCTGTCCATGACGGAGTCCACAGCCAATGCCTCATTGTCCGGAAAAGGAGACATGAAAGAGGAGATCTGGGTATTCAGAGAGGTCGTGAATAGATCTACATGGGGACGATCCATGAGGTTGAAGATCGCTTTGACAACCGACCTCTTTAACTGCCACTCTGTGTGGGTGAACTTGTTGGGACGAAACAATTGGTCTGCAAGAAAATTCTGACAGCCTGGGACATGAGAGGACACTATAAAAATTTGATTCTTGCGACACCACAAGAGGATGGTCCACACTTCCAGACAGAGGAGTGATGACTTTGTGCCTCCCTGCCTGTTGATATAAGAGACTACTGTTGAATTGTCTGATCGAATCGAGATTCTGAGACCTTTTACTCGATCCGACCAAGAAAGGAGAGCCTTCTTGATGGCCCACAACCCCTGAATGTTGATGTGGGCTGACGACTCCTCCAGGGCCCACAGGCTGGAAACAGAAGGGAATCCCAGACCACTCCCCATCCCTCCTGAGAAGTGTCTGTGAAGATAATACCTTGAGGAGAAGGCTTGACCAGAGGAACACCCATCAGAAGCAGAGAACGATCCTTCCAAAAGTCTAGGTGGTGAATTAAATGTTCTCTGATGGGGATCTGATGGTAAATAGAGTGAACCGACTGTTTCCAAAGGGACATAAGATACATTTGGAAAGGTCTTCTCATCAGCGCCGCCCACGGAATGATGTTCTCGATGCTGACCATCAAGCCTATCACCCTGAGAAAGAAATTTGCTCTGACCACGTAAGAGGATGACAGAATTTCCATCGCTACTAAGATGAATTCTATTCTTAGATCTGATGGGAAAACTAGGCCCGAGCTAGATGGAATGAAACGCCTACGTGGGTGAAAACCGGAGACGGAACCAAGCTTGACTTTTCTAGATTTAAAACCCAACCTAGATTGCAAGCCAGACTGCAGACCTCTGGAACGAATCCTGACAGAATTGAGAAAGATTCTGCTTTTACTAACCAATCGTCCATATAAATGTCAAGGGGAATAGAACGACGGTGAAGAATTCCTGCCACAGCTGACACTAGTCGGGTGAAGAAAAAAGGGTCCGTGCTCAGGTCGAAGGGCATGGCTCTGAATTGCCATACCCAACCCTTGAAAGCGAACCTCATGAATTTTCAGAACAAAGGGTGAATAAGAACGTGGAAATCAGCGTCCTTCAGGTCTATGGAAGAGGTCCACATACCTGGAATCAGACTGGCGATAATCTGAGATACAGTCTCCGTCTTGAATTTTGGAGTAGAAATTAGAAGATTTAACCTTTTCAGATTGATGATTGGATGGCATCCACCTGTTTTCGGGAACCAGAAAAAGAGTTGAGTAGTAGGCCGGGTCTCCTCTCCATAAAGGAACCTCTTCTATGGCCTTCTTTAGAATCATCGACTCCACTTCATCTTCCAGGGATCCCAGGCGCTCCGGGTTTGAAGGAACCGGAGTCCATTTGGGAAGGAAGGACATAGGAGGAGGATGATCGATCCATGAAGGTGCATAACCCCAGCGGAGTTGATCTATCAGCCAGGAGTCCTGAACAAGGGCTTGCCACATCTCCGAAAACAGAGACAGGCGCCCTCCTACTGGCATGCTGGGTAAAACAGGCTGGACTGACAGATCCAAAAGTGGGAGAATAGGAAAAGATAAAACTTGGAAAAGAGGAAGGGATCGGCCTACCCGGGCTACGGCCATCCCTTAAAACTCGTTTTCTTTGATAACCTCTAAAGGAACGGCCTCTAGAATTAGATCTAGATCCCCGAGAATAAGCTTGGCTCCTTCTTACTTGAGAAGAAGGGGCTTGACGGACTTGGGATCTGGGCCTATGAGACGAACTGGCTTCAAATCCATCCTCTTTCGGGGATCAGGCTCGGGAACCAGAAGACCAATTAGAATTCATGATTATCCTAGACGGATAAGCGCCAAACTCATCCGGCCTGAGACGCTTCCTCTTAGGGGAGGAATTTGGACTCTTGACAAAGGAAGAGTCTCTCTTCCCTGAAGGCTTCAACACAGAGATCTGATCTCGAAGATCCTTGGCTGATCTAAGCCGGTCATATTCAACCCGAAGAATATTAGAAGAAGCCTGACCAAAGATATCCAAGCCAAATGGAGGAGCCGAAATAATATTGCTCCTAAGAGAACTCGAAATATCGACCACGGACAATTTCCTAGTTATTCTTTTAGAGGTAATGAAGTCTAACGACTGACAAACCGAATTCAAAGAACCTCTAGAAACATCGGCTAAAGAACGAAAGACCTCAGGAGGAATCTGATCACCTTTCTCCTGAGTCTTAAGTAAAGCCTCTGACAGAAGAGCAAGAAAATTTGCTGATTTAATCTGAGCTCTACATACAGATTCCCATTTGAAAAGATCCGAAGATGACTCAACCTTAGCTGACTCCTTCAGATTAGAAGAAAGAACATCCCAAGTTGGACCATTAAGAGACGGAGTAGAGGCCACTCTAATAAAATCATCCTTGGGAACTTGAACTGGAGCATCTAACTTAGGAGTAAGAGAGAAGTCTTTCGACTGGACCTCATTTACATAAAAGTCAAGCATATCTATAACCAAGTTATCTACTGGAAGAACACGAGGAGCACTAGAAGTCGGATCATAAAGAGGATAGTGCAGATCCAAAAGAAGGAGGATCAATTGAAAACTCATCCTGAAGCGGAAGAGACAGAAAGGAAGCTATCCATTGATGAGTCGAAGACCAATCATCTGAAGAGGCCCTAACCGGGTAAAACCTCCTAAGATCCCTGGCCCTGGCTGATCTCGGGATAGTATTAGCAGAAGCATGCAATGGAGAAGAAGGAAGAGGACAAAGGTCAGAACCTAAAGAAACTGAAGAATCAAAATTCCTCAAGGAGGAAGGAGAATCTAAACCTCTAGAATCAGACAAAGACAATGGATCCAAAACCGATGAAGGCTGAACAGAAGGAACAAAATCAACCTCATCTCTCTGGCTAGATGGAAAAGAATATGATCCCAACCCACTTGCAGAAAATCTGGAAAGAATACAAGATCTAGCAGAAACAAAGGAGCGATGAAGAGAGGAATCCCGCGCTACTGAAAATAACGAAAAATCTAAGCCTGAACCTACTATCTGAAATTCCAGTTCTGGAGAAAGAACAACCGACACAATAAGGTCCAAATGATCGAACGATGGAGAAGAGGAAGAATAAGAAGGAAGAGAAGAAATGGGAGGAGCAGAAGAGGAAGAAGAAAAGACATGATCTGAAGAAGCGAAATTCTGATGAACAGAAGAAGGAATATGAAAAAATCCCGGAGGAGGAATAGCCGAAGAATGAAACAGAGAAGAAGATTGAGAAACGTGACTAGAGGAAAAATCTTTAGCCGACAGAGCAGACAAAGAGGAAGAGGAAGAGGAAGAAGAAGGATGAACAGTACCTCCCTTAGATAATGAAGGAGAAAGATTCGAAGAAGATGAATGAGAATTAGATACCACCTCGCGAAAGGAAGGGTGAACAAAATCAGAAGAATGAACCTCAGAGGTAGACTGAGAAAGAGACGAAGAATGATCAAAATCATGCCTAGAAAAAACCTGAACGGGAGGAGCGCAAAAATAATTAGAGTCAGAATTATTACTAGAATAAGAATCTGAACGAACAGGCAATTCATAATCAGATGTGCGAAAATAGCTTCCAGAAGAAACTGGTAAACCAGAACCAGAAGTAGGATGCTTAGCCAGATCTAACTGACCCGGAAAAGCACCTCTCAAACCGGAAGCAGAAGCACTACTACCGGAAGCGGATACGATACAACCGGAAACGGAAGTTGGATGCAAGGTTGGATCTATCAGACCCGAAAAAGCACCTCTAATACCAGAAGCAGATACACTGCCACCGGAAACGGAAGCGGAAAAATCGGAACCGGAAATAGATGACGGATGCAAGGCCGGATCTAACAGACCCAGATATGCACTTTTCCACTGGAAGTAGCAATACTACTACCGGAAATGGAAGCGGAAAAACTGGAACTGGAAGCTGATGAGTGATACCTAGCCGGATCTAACAGACCCTGATGGGCATATCTTGAACCGGAAACGGATGGGTCATTATTGGAAAAGGAGGACGGAAAAGCCAGATGATCATGAGACACCGGATGTTCAGCCAAGCCAGAAACAATCACAGTGCTCATATCCGGATGCCCGGTCAAACCAGAAGACAATCCGGATTTCAAACCCGCTTGCCCGGACAAGCCAGGAGCAAACGCGTAGCAGAAATAGAGATCGGGATCTCATAACATTGCTGGCTATCGGATTAACTGAAAAAAATGGACCTTCGCACGAGATGAATTATCGGAAGCTTCCACCACTGATGCCATCACCTGAAGGTAATGCGACCCCTCAAGACTTTAGTCTGGCTCCTACCTGAGGACACTTTACCAGACTTTTTCTTAGGCTCTTTAGATTTACACTTAGGAGACTTTAGTCTGGCTCCTACCTGAGGACACTTTACCAGACTTTTTCTTAGGCTCTTTAGATTTACACTTAGGAGATTTCAGCTCCTGTCTAGTGGTGAGAGACACAGGTTTTCCTCACTTGCGAGAACGCCCGTAAGATTTGGAACTATTCTCGGTCTGACGACTCCTCTTTAGCAGCTCGGATAGCTGAAGAAATACGCTCGTCAAGCGACATGGTTAATACACTTGCAAAGGATTCAAAATGTGCAAACAATGCCATAACAGCGTCAGAATTTGAATTTGAAGAGGAGGCCCCACCCTCCGTTGTTGGTACAGACAATTTAACAGAGGAACTGGCAGATGTAACTGCCTTAGATGTCTCAACAACTGAGGGCGAGGGCAATGCAGGATTAGAAATGAAATCCTTGAAAAAAGCCTTAGATACTACCAAAGGCCAGCCCTTACAAATCCCACACATCTTGAAAGGGGAGCAAGTGGTACACTTCAAGCAGACATGACCCATGAAATCCTTAGCGTGCAAATGGTCACACTTTGCAGACGAGTACTTGACTTTCTCAGAAGTTAAAGCTGGGTCCTATAATTAAAATAAATAAGAGAATAAAGCAACAGCTTCGCTAAAACTAATGAGAAGACTCTAAAAGAGGAACCATCAAAAAACAAAATTAACAATTCTCACTGAAGACGGGAATCACAAAGATTCATTAATAATATTGTTTGATAGGCACTGTGAGGACACTACGTAAAAAAGAGTGGTACTAATAGCTATTTTAAGCATGGTTTAATGATGGTATAATATTAGGCATGGTTTTTCAAAACCTCTAAAATGGGAGTACTGACAAGAAAACCGGTAACTAATACACCAGAGTTAAAAAACCTCTAAAACACCACAATGTGAACATTTAACATAACTTAGGCAAAATTGATTTCATGGTAGGCATGATTTTCCCGTATCAGTATTCTGAATGTAGCTGAACTTCAGTGCAAAGCTATAAAACTTAAAGCTTGATAGCAGGCCAACTGATCTGCTAGCAGAATATTTGAAAAGTGAATCAGTTTTTATATTTGGGACCTACTGCGCATGCGCGGGTGTGCTTAGTGACAGGCGTCACCAAGGAGTGAGTACAGACTGGTGCCAGTCTATTGTGAGGCTAATGCAGGGGGTCCCTCTACCAGAAGCTTGGTTGAGAGGTGACATGGTGATGGTATTGGCATTAGGGAAAGTGTAAGTGAGCATAAAAATCTTATTCTGATTTAGGAATATATACCATGGCCCAGATCACTACTTGTCTGAATGAGCTGTGACCCTTTCAAATAAAACAAAAGTGTATATAAAGTTTGGAACATTTGCAATTCAAATGTTCTGTATAACAGATATATAGACTTTTGTAAACGCCAATACGCTAGTGGAGAATCAACTACACTTTACAAGCTAGGACCGGCAATTCGCAGTTATACTATTGTGTGAGTGAGTTAATCCACAGCCTACTTGAGCCTATTGATTAGTTCATTGTCCGACAGAGGTAATTATTGTAAATAACAACTGTCGCATCATGATGGCACAGACTTCTGGCATTGAATTAATGGGGCTATTGTTATTCTAACTGCTTTTATCTAATACATCGCATACTGAGTGACATGATTAGCTCATTGTCCTCAATGCTGGCCCCAAAACACAGCACAGCATAATGCATAGGTAATACAAGTATTATTGTAAGTAATGAATCTTCACATTTTTCAGTGAGGTAAAAATTAATAAGTAAACTAAATAAAAATAAGAAAAATAAACAAAATGATAAAACAAATAACAACATTGAAATCTAGCCTGTGGTACCAGATTCTATGCATGAATTTACTAGTAGGGTCCAGCATCATGGCAAGTACCATAAATAACATTTTCAAAATATGATGACTGAAACATGAGTCCATTTTACTCTGTCACATTATCATGCAGATTTATAACAGCATTAATTATAGGCAACGGTCTACTCAGCTTATAGTTCCAATAGCGTTAAATAATTCTGAAATATAAACTAGACTTGCTAAGACCAAAGACTTAACATCGAAAAACCAATGGTTTTTACCTAGGTCACCATGATGATCACTTTTTGATAATGTGAGTTGAATGTCATTATGCTGATTCATAACCACAAAACAATGTGAATCCTTCAAAAGGCACATCTGCTCATCATAAAGAATCATTAAATTGCTTTAAACAATTCTGTATGATATGATTTTTCTGTGGACATTGACAAAAATCATGAGTCTTTGCATTAAACAGCCCATTTTCAACCAAAATCTTGAACCTATAAAGGTGAATCCTTCAAAAAGCTGATCTGCATATCATAAGCAAGGCATATACCAACTTTATTACAAATATCTTAAGTGGTTTTGTATAATATGCTGTTTACGAGATATTGTGGATGGAGAGATGGACAGACAGACAGACGGATGAACAAACAAAGAGGCAGGCAGATGCAGTGATTACTACAGGGCTCCAGTACCTTCTGGTAATAATAACATAGGCAACTATGCATCAAAATTTAGTTCCAATAGGGCTAACCGATTCAGAGATATAAGCTGAGAAATGTTGCTAAACGCAAAAGCCACATCATCGTAAAACCGAGTTACATGTATGTTCCAATACGCTTAACTACTCCTGAAATATAGGCAAAAGCTAGCTAATAATAAAAATACCAACTACCAAACTTCACATGTTCTGAGATGATGTTTTAACGGAGTAATTATAAATAGATAATTAGAACACATTTACTGAAGTAACTATTAATCTGTGATATCTGGCCATTAACCCTTTCAACAGCAAATCCCTGAAAAGGTTTATTCTTTATTCTGTTGAATATTTTGAAATTAATTTGCCTGGAAGATTGCTGCCTAAGGCAGCAATGACGTCTAGTCAAATTAATTTCAAAATATTCAATAGTTATCCTGGATGATTGCCTTGAAAATGAGATATGGGGAATTCATCGGTAAAGGGTTAAGAAATATTGCAAGACCTCTTCTTATCTGACCATTGAACATGTAATGGTGCTGATCCAATAGAAACTCTGGGTGTAATCGCAGTTCAAAGATCTATACTTGAATTCCTGTAGGTTTACTATGGGGACAACTTGGAAAGGCGATTTCTCGAAACCTATTGGACAGAGCCTCTTCAAAATTGATATCAAATCAAGTCTATATAGGACCTAGGAGTTGACGAAGTTTCAACTCGATCGGCGGAAAACACATTTGGCGGCCATTTTGGAAAAGAAATTCCAAAATCTTTTTTTTAACATTTATCATCCTGATTTCATTACTCCCAAAGACGAAAACTGGTAATTCTCAGGCTCAAGCGGTGCCCTTCCATCTGTGCCTGTGTCCATGCGGTGATGGACACATGAAAGGATGTCACAGGCTCTCGGCTAATATGTCCATTGACTTTCTCTGATGTAGGGAAGTTCATTTCTGCGAAAAACAAAGTGGTAATTTTGAAGCCCAAGCCTGGGATTCTATTACCCCTGGGTATATGGCCCAGGGCACACATTAACATCAAAGTATGTCACAAGGTATCTTCTAATATGGCCATTGACCTTTATTGATGAAGGAGAGTTAAAAAACTGGTAATTTTGAGGCCCAAGCCGTACCATTTTTGGCGGGTATGTGGCCGCCAGATCAATCCTCACATTCAGGACTCCAATGATAAAATCCTGCCCAATTATGGTAGTGATCTGATCAAAACACGAGGGGTAGTTTCACTTCAAAGAGCAATACTGAAAATCACAATATATTTCATAATGGGACTTTTTTCCCCACGTAAAAGCGGGTAGCACGAAATCACTTGGGCTATTAAAAAGAAAAGTAATAGCACACTATTCCTCCATGGGTACTAGAGGTTGACAAAGGTTGAAGTTGATCGGATAAAAACTAGCAGCAGACGCATGCCAAACTTTTTAACCAAGAATAATAAGGGAAAATTTGTCCAGTACCCGCGTCATTGATATATTTTTCAGTCAGGCCACCTAAAGGCCAAAAGTGTCTATTTTGGATACAATGTTGCTGAAAGCTGTTGCTGCTGTGTTTTAGTTTTTTATCATGGCATGTACCTTTGGGACCCCATAGACACGCATCAACCCAAGTTCAGAAAAGATCGCTCGATTAGAGTTATTGAAAATGCTTGAAAAATGTCTATTGTGAAAACAATGTTACTGAAAGCTGTTCTTGTTGTGTTTTAGGTTTTGGTTCTGTTGGTGTTGCCTTTTAGACCCCAAAATTGGCACAGCTGTTAGAGATCCCATGTGCCTCTAAATTTGAAGAAGATCTCTCCAGTAGAACCTAAGTTATTTAAAAGTGTCTTAACAACAACAACAACAACAACAACAACAACAACAACTCCATGCTCGCATGTACCCTCGGGCCTAGCGACACGGGTGCTAGACGCTGGTAAAAAGAAGAAATAAGAAGAAAGACCCTAAGTGATTTTAATAATACGCGATTGCATCACAGATTAATAAATTTAGAATGGCCCCCATGGTGGTCCACTCCAAAACTTCTATTCAGAATTTTGATTGGTAAATTTTTTTTGGGTGAAAATCTTAGATTTGGACATCAAAAGGCAATCTTATCCCTCACACTTTATGCATTATGCTTTCAAAAACAGTCTTCTCTTAGTGTGCAAATGCACATATCTCAGGACCACTGCAAAAGATGGCCGGATTGAGTATTAAAGGTTCAAAGAACATGAAAACTCTGAAACAATTCCACCTCCAGGCCCCCCCCCACCCACCCATGTGTATATGTTAGTAGTGCTGTCACCAGGGGAAGATCCTGCATGTTAAACTGGCACATACATCATGGTCTGTCTGCCAATCTGACAACCAATAATGTTCTTTCAGACTGATCTAAAACATTGCAATACTCAATAAATAGTAATTAAATTTTCCTTCTCCAACACACAAAATAGGTTTTTAACCCTTTAATGCTCAAATTTCATCAAGAAAATCAAAATATTTGTTAATTGGTGATGCCCATTCGCAGGCCAAGAAGACTATTTTTGGAAATTTACCACTGGAATGACTGGCTCGGTTATCGAGCCAGTCATTCCAGTGATAAATTTTCAAAAATAGTCTTCTCTTGGCCTGCAAATGGACATTCCTCCAGACCTCTGCAGAAGCCGGTTTTGACCGGCTTGACCATTAAAGGGTTAAGCATAGTTTGATAATGTCTTAGTAATCTGTCACACTTCAGTGAGTGTGCGTGCAGCTGTCCATGCATGTACACAGGCTGTACATGTGTTGGTGGCTGTACATGCGCTTTAGTGGCTGCACATGTGTGTTGGTGCCTGCAGGTGTTTATGAGTGTGTTATTAATTACTAATTTATTTTCATAACCCAATTATATAAAGTTGGAAAAATAATTTGACAAATTTTAACAATATTTAACAATTTTTATTAATTATACAATTACAAATTTTGATCGCTTCCAAACATTTCATGTAGTTAGAATATGCTTTCTAGAGGATTATCAATGATTAGATATGTCTACCGATTTTTGGGACAATTTGAATAAAAAAAAAAAAAAACCCCACAGAAACCCCATTGCGGGTTGATGTGTTGTTTTATTAACCACTATAAAAACATACTTACCGTCCAATCACTACTTGCTAAATCAAATATCTGCATTTAGCTACCAGAATAAGATTTTATGCTTGCATACACTCTACTGGTTAGGTCCATCTCCAGTCTGTACTCACTCCATAGTGACGCCTGTCACTAAGCGCGCTTGCGCATGCGCACTGGAGCCCAAATAGGAAACAGATTAACTTTTCTGAATTGAAGTGCCAAATATTATAGGCAAATTCTCAAATCAATTCCACGCGGGGTGGCTGAGACCGGGTCGTAGTGATTGAACGGTAGATATGTTTTTACAGTGGTTAATAAAACAACAGACCAACCCGCAAGGGGGGTCTGTGGGGGGGGTTGTTATCACACCACAAAAACATCCATTACCGTTCAATCACTACTTGCTAAACCCGTAGATTTGGTCAGTGCCCCACTTAAAACATTAGGTGGGAGGCGATTTGAGAATCAACAAACAAGGATAAAAATCAAACCAATCTTATCCAAATGTTAATAACATAACATAATAGTGTATTTAAATCAATCGCACCGTGATTATCAAATAAAGAAACTTGAACTTAGAGATAAATAAAAAAACAAAATAAACTCTCACCATTTCTTACAGACGCCCAGTCTTAACGAAAATGGCGAGATGTGCTTGGTAAATCGTCTTCAGCTATTTTAGTTAAAATCGTAATATTACGAAAGGAGGAGGCTGCTGCACTCTGATCTTTCAGATAAAAGGTTGTAAAAGAGGATTCAGATTTTCATCCTGCAACCTGTATGACTTCATCTAAATACGAACCGGTAAAAAGTGCAAAAGAGGAAGCCATTCCTCTAACATCGTGAGCTTTAATATGGGAGAGATTAATTTGTTCTGGAGAAGCAATCTCGTAACAAAGCTTAATCGTCTCCCAAATCCATCAGGATATCGTAAACTTTGAGACCGGCTTAGTTATCTCTTCCGCATAAGAAAACCATAAAAGGGACAGATCAAATCTTTTGAAATCAGTTCGCTGTTTGTACATTCTTAATGCCCTAACAGGACACCAGAGTTTATCGGAAGGCGAAAAAGACGATAATGATTTTTAAAAGATCAGACTAGCAGGAAACCGGATAGACTGAGTTTTAGATAAAAAATCCCTTCTCCCTTTCAGCAGAAAAAGCATGAATTCTGAACGCCTTCTAGCAGAGGCCATTAATACTAATAGAGGAGAGGTTCAAAATGACGGCCTGCCAGCACTTGAAGAACCAAAGCCAAGTTCCATGAAGGTGAAAGGCTTAGCTATCGGAGGACGAATATTGCCTAGACGTCTAATAAAAACTATTAAAGGTCTTAGTGTCCTTGACATCGGCATACAGAAGGCAAGGAAGAGAAGGTGCCAGAGAAAATCTATATCCCCTAACTGTATTAGCTGATAAATGTAAGGAATCAAAGAGATATGTTAAAAAGTCTAATACTTGGGGAATAGAAACAGAATCGGGCACGAGACCTTGGTCTGAACACAATTCTCCACAAATTTTAAGTAGACACTTGTAAACTCTGCGGTTCGACTCTCTTCTGGAAGAATCGATGCTTACTGGAAATCTTGAAGAAACTTTATTCTCATAGACTTTAGTTTCGATATTCTCCAAACACACAGACGGAAGATTTCTGGGTTTGGATGAAGACAAAGACCTCTTACTTGAGATAGAAGATCCTGGGAGAATGGCAGAAGACGAGGGAAGTCTACCAGCAGATCTAGAAGGTCTACAAACCAAATCCTCTTTGGCCAAAAAGGAGCTATAAAAGAATCTCGCAGATTTGTTCTTTGACATTCTTCAACACTAACCAGAGCTCTAGATAAGCTTTTCAATAATTGGGTGATTCACTCTTAGAAATTTTGAAAATTGGGTTTTTTTGGAATTTAATTGGGTTATTATACATTATTAGCAAGAGAACTGAAATTAATTGGGTGATTTTCTATATCAGTACTCATGATGTTAAAAATTAATTGGGTGATTGGCAATTTTTATTGGGTGAAAACGTAAAAACCCTGCTTATCTAGAGCTCTGACACTAACAGAATCAAAATCGTTGGAGGGAACGCATAGACGAACATTCCTATCCAGGACTGAGACAGGGCATCCACCGCCAGGGCTTGACTGTCCGGAAAAAGAGACATGTAAGAGGAGATCTGAGCATTCAGAGATGTCGCAAACAGATCTACCAGAGGACGATCCATAAAACCGAAAGTCGCTTTGACAACCGCCCTCTTTAACTGCCACTCTGTGTGGGCGAATTTGCTGGGACGTGACAGTTGGTCCGCAAGAAAATTCAGACTGCCTGGGACATGAGGAGACACTAGAAGAATCTGATTCTTGCGACACCATCAGAGAAGGTCCCACACTTCTAGACAAAGGAGGGATGACCTTGTACCCCCCCCCCCCCCTTCCTGTTGATATAAGAGACCACTGTCGAATTGTCCGACCGAATCAAGCCTTTGAGACCTATCACAAGATCTGACCATGAAAGGAGAGCCTTCTTGAAAGCCCACCATTCCAGAATGTTGATTTGAGCTGCAGACTCCTCCAGGGACCAAAGACCGGAAATCGACAGGGAGTCCCAGACCACTCCCCATCCCTCCTGAGAAGAGTCCGTGAAGATAATCGCCTTAGGGGAGGACTTTACCAGTGGAACACCCATCAGTAGCGGAGAACGGTCTTTCCAAAAATCTACAAGAGGAATCAAGTGTTCTCTGATGGGAATCTGATGGTAAATAGAGTGAACCGACTGCTTCCAAAGGGACATTAAATACATTTGAAATGGTCTTCTCATCAGCGCTGCCCATGGAATAACATTCTCTACGCTGACCATCAAACCTATCACTCTTAGCAGAAATCTTGCTCAGACCATGGGAGAAGACAGGATTTCCATTGCCACTGATAAAGCCTCTATTCTTGGATCTGAGGGGAAGACTAGACCCTTGGCCAGAACGAAAGAAACACCTAGATGCGTGAAGATTTGAGAGGGACCTAGGCTTGATTTCTTTAGATTTAAAATCCACCCTAGGTTGCATGAAACCTCTGGAAGAATTCCTGAGAGAATTGAAGAAGACTTACTTTACTAACCAATCATCTATATAAACGTGGAGACGGATAGAACGACGGTGAAAATTTCTGCCACGGCTGACACTAGACGAGAAAAAGAAAAGGAGCCGTGGTCAGGCCAAAAGGTATGGCGCGAAACTGCCAAACTCGATCTTAGTAAGCAGATCTCAGGAATTTTCTGAAAAAAGGGTAAATGACAACATGAAAAAAGGCGTCATTTTGGTCGATGGAAACGACCACATACCCTGATCTAGACTGGAAATGATCTGGGAGATGGTCTCCATATTGACTTGGGAGTAAGAATCATGAGATTTAATCATGACATACCCCCTTGTTAAATTAAAATTAATGCAGATTTGAAAGTTTCAGAGTGAATAGAGATCATTTTACTAAGATTTAATGACAGGGTAGGAAAACCTACCCTAGGCTGAACGCTCTCATGTATGTATAAATTCCTTAGAATTAACATAATTCACAAATAAAACTAACATGATAATGACCAACTTGTCAATTGAAAGGACCAGAGGAGACAAGAAAGAAGAATTAGAAGAGGAAAGAGCCGACACAAAAGGAGGGTCTATAGAAAACTTGTCCTTACAAGGAAGAGAAAGAGTCTAAGCAATCCACCAGTGAGCCAGGGACCAGTCATCCGAAGAGACCCTGACTGGACAAAATCTCCTCAGCCCTGACCGACTAGGCAATAGAAGAATAGAAGACAGATTAGGAGATGGAGAAGAAAAAGATGAGAAGAGTCACCAGAGGCCATAGAATCAACAGTTCAAATGGAAAGAGGAGAGCAAGGCCTCTTGGGAGCTAGAAGAGAAGAACTGTAAAGAATCAGAAAAGAAAAAAGATTGATCAGAAAGAATGTGAACAGATACAACATCATGACCAGAGGACATGGAAAGAATAGAGAAAAAAGCTGACATCAAAGAATGAACAAGGGACGAATCCCTAAAAACAGAAAACGATGAGAAAACCAGACCTTAATCAACAATTAGAAACTCAAGCTCAAAAGAGAGAATGACAGAAACAATAGGATCAAGATGATCAAAAGAGGAAGAGGAAGAGAGGAATTAAGAAGAATGGAAGATGAAGAGGACAGAACAGGACCAGAAGAGAGAGAGAGAGAGGGAGGAAGGAGAACATGACTAGAAGAAACCTTTAGAAGAAGGGGCAGAGGATGAAGGAAGAGACCTATACTTATCTTTACTCATTATTATTAAAGACTTAGAACCAATATTATCATCTTGTAAAGATGGATGTCATTGAGTTTGATATGCTAATAAAAAGGAATGATTGATAGAATGATAATATACACGAGGCCCCCTTTCAGAGCTTAGTCGCTCTAGACTTCTGCTTAGGAGACCTGAATACTTGCATTGACGTTAGAGGAATCGGTTTCCCCAATTTGCGGGAGCGCCCGCTAGCCCTCGGGCTATTGTCGGAATCAGAAGAAACCTCCTGTTTCTTGGCCTCCATGATGGCAGAAGATGTTAAATACACAAACCACTAATACTAGATTATGATTAAACACTACGGGATGAATCATGAAACAAAATGCTGAAAAACAGAGGCGATATAAAATCTAAGCAAAAAGACTCACCTAAACCATGACTGTGAGAAGGCAGAAGAAAAAACCTCGGCTTTTATTCCTTCTTCCTTAACCCTAATCTTATTTCTCTATTCTCAGCGTTTTCTTGCTCTTGTAATCATTAATCTTAGCGCCATTCTCTTCCCTATGAATCCACTACTGAATCTATTCCTTTCAGCGCCTGTCAGAATTAGACTAAAAATTACGCTAGAAACAGGAATTTTCTTCAAGAAATTAATTCCCTTGGTTAAAATAAATATGTCAACCTGCCGACATAAGAGGAAAAAAAGGCTGAACGGCCCGATGACAACTGGCCATCTAAAGTTGGATGAAATTAAAAATTAATTAATAATTGCGACATCTAGCGATAATGCGTAGAATACAGACTGACTTATCGACTGCAACAAAAAACCCATCCGGCAACCAGTCGGAAGAGTATTTAATTACGTTAAAATGTTTCACTGATAAAAGAATAAATGCTTAATATCTACAATTCCAAGAGAGACTTTAAGACTGGCAATGTCTCTGAATTAATATTTTCAGCGATTAAACATTCCGATTTTAAAAGCACTTACTGAAATAAGACTAACTCTTAGACAAAATGATGACTAGATCCTAGGAAAGACAAACCTGGAATCTCAGTAAGAGCTATCACCGGAAATCCAAAAAAGGAAGACAGAACCGGAAGTTAATCATAGAACACCATGAAAACCGGTAATGACCCTATCCCCGGATGTACGAATCCGGAAGTTTAAAAATAGGAAATGGAAATGCACAAAACGGAAGAAGACAACCGGAAACTGAACCCGGATGTACATTAAAAAACCAGAATAATCATAGGAACCGGAAATACGCAAACCGGAAGCCAGGCCGGATACGGAAAGAACGGAGGTAGATCCGGAAACGGAAGTGACCCCTGTCCTGAGGACCTGAATCCACTACAACTGATCTAAGACATTGGCATATATGTTAAAGACGGGGGCTTCCGCCGCCGCCACCACTGCTTGAAGGTCATGCCTTTTCTTCTTATTTACAACCTCAAGACTCACGTGGGTTTGACCCGGTGACTTGCTCGAGATCACCTTCGAGAGCTTATTTGCACTAATTACTTGCTCTTTATTCTTAATTCATTCACTAGCCCGGAAGTAAGTCCCAACCGGAAGCGAAAGTCGGAAGAGCTTATTGGTCACACCGGAAACGGTCGGAACGGAAGTAAGAACCAGATCTTGAAGACCCGGATGTCCTGCAAAACCGGAAGACAAACCGGAAACGGTCGGGATGGAAGTAGCACCGGAAAACGGATGTAAACCCGAGTCCCGAATCCACCCCAATGGAACCGGAAGAACTAGCAAAACTAGATTGCAGACTATGGCTATAGGCGACCTATGAAGAACCTTAACGACCGGTATGACCGAAAATTTTGGCATTAGCATAAGCACCAGGCTTATGGACATCAGCTTCCGCCTCCGCCACCACTGCTTGAGGGTTATGCCCGTCACCCTGAAGTCTAATGTGGTTTGACCTGGTGAACTACACGAGGCCCCCTTTCAGAGCTTAGTCGCTCTAGATTTCTGCTTAGGAGACCTGAATACTTGCATTGACGTTAGAGGAATCGGGTTCCCCAATTTGCGGGAGCGCCCGCTAGCCCTCGGGCTATTGTCGGAATCAGAAGAAACTTCCTGTTTCTTGGCCTCCATGATGGCAGAAGATATTCTTTCGTCTAAAGATTTAGTCAAAACTGCAGCGAAGGATTAAAATCTCGCAAATAAAGCAATCACTGCTTCCGAATTCGCCAAAAAAGGCCCTCCCCCCCCCCCCCCTCCGTTGCTGCTGGATTAGACATATTAGAATATTGCAAAAGACACAGCTTTTGTCTACTAGCAATGGAAGAAGGGGAAGGACGACCATAGGGCAGCGCTGTAAGGACGAATAATCCTTAAAGAAACTTAGATACGAACGCAGACCACCCTATGCAAAACCCATCGATGTTGGGGTACACGTAGTGCACTTAAAACAGAAATGTCCTCCATACTCCACAGAGTGAACTCGTTCACAGATTGAGGACGTGCACTTGATTTATCGGTCGTTAACACTCTTAAAAAAATGAAAAAAGATTACGAAAGAAGCATACAGCTTAGAATTTCGATAAAAGGAGTCTAGAAACATGCAAAGACCTTTCAAAGAAAGGCCGGAAAAGTTCAAATTCAAGATTGTTTTCTATCATAGGGAAATAAATGTAATTCCTTGTAAAGCACTATTTTTTCTTTTAACTGAAAGTGATTAAGGGCTCACTGGAGTAATAAAGTGTTTTTATATGATGATGACTTAGGCATGTTAAAGTTGTTACCACGAAAACGAAACCCACGAAAACCGGTAAAATTTATATACATAGTTATAAAGTTCAATATAACCACAAAATACTTCCAAAAACAAAATTTTGGGAGGATAGACTTCATAATAGGCATATCTTAGCATGAGGAAGTCCTTCAATAGTAAGCTGACACAGCGCAAAGCTATAAAAACTTTCTGATAATATTTGTGCAGTTGTTCTGCTTGCAGAATAATTGAAAAGTGAATCTGTTTCCTCTTTGGGCTCCAGTGCGCATGCGCAAGCGCGCTTAGTGACAGGCGTCACTATGGAGTGAGTACAGACTGGTGCCAGTCTATATCAGTTAATATACTGGAGATGGACCTAACCAGTAGCCTGGTTGAGGGTCCATATTTATAGGAATAGGAATGGGGAGGAGTGTATGCAAGCATAAAAATCTTATTCTGGTAGCTAAATGCAGATAATTGATTTAGCAAGTAGTGATTGAACGGTAATGTATGTTTTTGTGGTGTAATAACAACCTGAACTTGTTCAATTATTTTTGCTGCTAAAACCCACAAAATAAATGATCCCAAATGACATAAATGACACTCAGTTATTTTTATATTTAGCAGACCTCACGATTTATATCATCATACTAACATACACCCACTCACATTGTTCCACTATATGTGGCTGTATGTACAGTCCTTTGATCCCCTGCTATGTGACTTGTGGAATAAGCAGTTTTCAGTCCGCCGAACTGGTTTTCCTTTATGTCTTGTCAAGCAATTTCATTGGCTGCATGAAATTTACCAACCCAACTCATTGTTCATATTTACAAAGTTTCATGAACTTAGTGCATACATCAAAAGCCTGCAAGCACGGTACTTTATACGGGAGTGGAGCGGGAGGACTGGGCCCCCGCGCAATAGAATGATTTAATGGTCAAATCTTATCAAGAAAATTTCCATTTTCTCATAGTAAATGTCCATTTGTTAACTAAGAAAAGACTATTTTTGAACATTTACCACTGGAATGACTGGCTCAGTAACTGAGTCAGTCACCAGTGGTAAATTTCCAAAAATAGTCTTCTCTTAGCTGACAAATGGACATTTCTTAAGACCATTGCAATGGCCGGTTTTGGCCGACTTGACCATTAAATGGTTAAAAGCCACATTCCCACAAGTTACTAATCTACAGGACTGATGGAACTCACAGCAGGTGTCCATGGAAGGGATAGAATGTCATATTGTGCAAGTGTAATTTGAGGGCTATATTATCCAGTATTTATTTTCTAGACAACATTAGCAAAATCATCTGGAGTGTGATTAACCTTTCTTGTTGACAGATAATTAGTTTACAAAATTACTGTCTGATTATAGCTGGGATAATGATACACAGATCCAAACATATCCTATGTTTATAGCCGGGTATAAGTTCCCCTCCACACAGCCAATTATTATTAACCATTTAATTCTCACATTTGGTCAAGAAAATCCAAACATTTCCTTTGTGATTGTCCATTTGCATGTCAATGGAGGCATATTTTGAAAAATGTATCACTGGAATGAATGGCGAGTCAGCTATTCATGTGGTAAATTTTCAAAAAAATGGTCTCCTCTTGGCCTGCAAATGGAGCTTACTCGAGGCCACATCAGAAGTTGGTTTTGGTTAGCGTGAACATTAAATTGTTAAACCCCTACACTCCATATATTAGTTTTAACCAATGTCGAAAACAGGCTAGTTAGATCTTCTTGCCGAAAATATTGAATATAATCTGACTGAAGGTTGTTGTCGCATTTCTAGTCACAATATCTTCAATATATACAGCAGGTTTCAGGAAAAATCTCATATCCTGGGAATCTCGGATGTAAATGTCAGTATTATTTTGGTCGCATGCTGAGCTAACACTTTAACACTCATATCAGCCAAAAACGTCTTCTACAGTGGTCTTAAGAAATACCCATTTGCAGACCAAGAAAAAACTATTTATGAAAATTTACCACTGGATTGACTGGATCGATAACCGAGCCAGTCATTCCAGTGGTAAGATTTTCAAAAAATGTCTTCTCTTGGTCCGCAAATGAACATTTTCTATGAGAAAATTTCAATTTTCTTAAACAAATTTGAGGGTTTAAAGAGTTAACTGATGTAGTCATTATGTCCAGAATCATAAAATATTGTTACTGTCTTCTAGTCTCTGAGCTTCTCCATAAACACTGCATAAATAAAGAACAGACAAACAAGATTAATTCATCTTTCTCATTACAAACATGTGTCCATCTACAAGTAAGTAATGCTGATGATAACAATATATGTCCTCTGTAACGATAAGTGTGCAGATATTAGCGATCATAAATACTACATTAGAGTCCGTCTACATTACTGCATGACAGGTCTATGGATAATTAAAGTTACCTGCCCACAGTTACGATCCGAAATATGCACTTTTGCAAGAGAGGTGCCCTCTATCGCATTCCCCCCTCCCTCTCTCGTAATTTAAAAGACTGTGAATTAGTCAAATTAATAAATAAATAATAAGAGAGAGAGAGAGAGAGAGAGAGAGAGAGAGAGAGAGATTCAGGTTGCGATGGAGAGGGTGTGAGAGATAAGGGAGAGAGAGAGAGAGAGAGGGATTGATGGAGGGAGGGAGTGAGTAGGAAAGAGGGAAGGAGGGAGGGATGGAGGGGGAGGGAGATATGATCTGTTACTTGGGTATATGATGCCATAATCATCTAAGTCACGGGTAGGTTGAATTCACAATCATAAATATCTATTATAACCCTGTCGTAAGCTATGTCAAGTTTCTAAAAATCAGCCAAAATCCAAGCGGCTTCTGGCCAAATTGGACGATCGGCTTCGTTTGAACAAACTTAGGTCTCTAACCTATATGGCTGCATACTGCCAAATATAATTGAAAAATACCCAGTGGTTCTCGAGAAGACGTTTTCAATTTCCTATTCCTATTGCTGCCAAACCGTTCATCCGACAGTTTTGAAATTGGCTAATTTGGAATCGGCATACCCAAAACCCAATAAATACACGTAACCAAGTTCAGCTTCAAAATTCATAAAATCCAATATGTCCACCCACCCCCATCAAGGTACATTTTGATTGGTCCCTGGATGGCCATGTTTTTTGACATACCAATCTCCCTTGAACAAACTTTAATGGTCCTTAGTCCCTAAAAATATCTCCCAAATTTAGTTGTTTTTTTTTTGCGAAAATGAGGTCATCCCAGATGGTCGCCGAAGCATTTGGCCAATCAAATTCCCTTGAACAAACATGGTTCAATTGTGTCCATAGATGATGCTTCATGAGTTTTGAATCGATCCACAAGCGTTTTCGGAGAACAATTTTAGTCGTTTCTAAAAATCGGTCAAAATACAGGATGGCCAGCGGTTAAATTGGCTGATCGTCTTCCTTACAACAAACTTGGTCCTGCCAAATATAACTGAAATCAGCCTAGTGGATCTCGAGAAGACATTTTAATGTTTTTGTCAGGAAAAAGATCCAAAAAAGTTGATGGTGCGTCCGCTGGCGGACGGATGAACGTGGGACATTCGTCATGCCATAAGCTCACTTAACAATTCTGGCCAGGTGAGCTAATAATGCTGAAGGAATATATGGTAGATGTCATATTTACTACATATTGATGGAGCGATCGATTAATGGAGAAATGGGAATACTAAAGCAGCCATGAAGTATCATAAGAGTATCAGTAAATTCCAAAGCGCATCAATAATAAAGCCAGCAAGGATATTAATGCAATGATATTTGATGGCAAAGATGAATAGCCACAGCTGGTTCCGTTGATGGCGTGGACAGAATGAATGATCTCTACATCTCACTCTGTCCGCTGTGAAGAGACAAAAATAGAGACAGGAAAACATTGCGTGATGCTGGAAGACATTAACCATATTAACCACATGCGTTTGTTTGTGAGAAGGTTATGGTCGTGACCTGGAAATGTACAAGTAAATTGTCATGACTGCAAAACACACCCATTTGCATCAAGAGTGAACAATGTGTTTCAACTTAAAAAAAATCTACTAGGTATGTCAGATCTCCATTTTAATTTTTCAGGTAACATATTCAATTCGAAGAGTAATAAATAAAATAACAGCCATCAAAACAGATAAATTAAATTTTTTAGGGGATGTAACTCGGGCAAATATTAATGGATTCTGCAGTAACATGATCATGAGAAAAATCCTATCACTAGGCATCCACTTAACAAATTTAAGGCAATCCAGATATGCTTTCTAAAAGTATGTTCAGAAAACCTGTTATATATGGCCTAGAAATGTGCCATAATCAGCAATATCGTCGCAAAAGATGTTGTAAACATAACCCTTTAACACTCATATCAGCCAAAAGTGGCTTCTACAGTGGTTTTGAGAAATGTCCATTTGCAGGCCAAGAGAATACTATTTTTGAAAATTTACCACTGGAATGACTGGCTTGATAACTGAGACAGTCATTCCAGTGGAAATTTTTCAAAAATAGTCTTCTCTTGGCCTGCAAACGGACATTTTCTATTAGAAAATTTAAATTTTCTTGAACAAATTCAATGGTTAAAGGGTTAATTTGCCATGGCAAATAGTTGCTGTGGAAGAAAATTGCACGGCTAGCTACTTAAATCTGATTTTATTAGGTCCATAATATGGATACAAGGTTACTCAATCATGATGTCATACTAAAGCAAGCTGCTACAATTCACTAAATGTATAACTGAGATTACAATTAATGTGCTGGGGTGAACCAGTACTGACAGATAATTTGTGTGCCTTGGAAAAATTGTCCGAATTTCAAACACTGAGTCATTCGCACAAGTCAAATTTTGATCAATTGCGCAATAATGCAAATCCAATTTTTCCTAATGAACAGTGGCAGGCCTTTTGTATGATTTAAAGTGCTACAATCATCTCTTGTTTATAGTATATGATCATTCAGTTTATTACTCATAGCTATTAATATTTGGTGTTGCCACTGTGCCTCTGACAGCGAATATATGATGTCACTTATAGGCTTGTGCGATTATTGCATTGAGTGATCACGATCGATTATTAAAAAATAATCGTGATTACTCGATTAATCAGCTTGAATACAAATTACCAAGACATAACACCAATAGAATATCAATGACGAATATTGCAATGGTGGTAAAAAAGCCCATTTGCAGGGCAAGAGAAGACTATTTTTGAAAATGTATCACTGGAATGCCTGGCTCGAGAATCGAGCCATGCATTCCAGTAACACATTTTCAAAAATAATCTTCTCTTGCCCTGCACATGGACATACATTCACTAAGCAAAATTTAATTTTTCATGACCGATCGCATTAAAAAGTAATTGAAAGTTAAGTTTTTAAATATTTTATGCAAAAGAAAATATTCATGATTATTTGATTATTTAATTTTTAATCATATAAATTCACGATTTAAAACATAATCACGATTTTCGATTTAAGCCTAGTCACCTCACCTAACTATCCCATCTATTTATTTAACCAAGTATAATCTGTACGATATAAAACTTATTCTGACAAATTACTTTCAAAATAATCAACAGTTTTCCTGCATGGGTGCCTTGAAAATGAGATATGAGGAATTCATCGGTGAATGGGTTAATGGTCGATTAGTGAAAAACTCATTAAGAAAATTCCATTTTTTGTTTACTGAATCTCCATTTGCAGCCCAAGAGAAGACTTGTAGAACGTTTATAACTGGAATCGGTTACTGTGTCAGGCATTTATTATAAATTTTCAAAATATTTTTTTTCTTGGCCTGCATGCACATGTACACTCCTTAACCCTTTAACCCTTGAATTTGTTCAAGAAAATTTAAATTTTCTCATAGAAAATGTCCATTTGCAGACTAAGAGAAGACTATTTTTGACAATTTGCCACTGGAATGACTGTCAAAACTAGTCTTCTCTTGGTCTGCAAATGGACATTTATCAAGAGCACAGCAGAAGCTGGTTTTGGCTGATATGAGGGCTAATGGGTTTAAAGGTTAACCCTTGCCACTCTGATGTCAATATTTTACTCTGTCAATATCAAAGAAACTGGTGTACATTTTTCAACAATTTTGTTGGAAGATGTTGCTGTCTACGACAGCACCATCTCCAAAGTTAATTTGTTGAAAAATGTACACCGGTTAGTCTTAATTTAATTTGAAATTTAAAAATTTTGACACCAGAGTGCTATGGGTTAAGACCGTAACGTCATAAGTATTATAGGACCTATGCAACCTAGAGATTTATAAGAGAAAAACATTACTGCAATCAGGCAAGGAAAATGCTTCTAAGTTGCATCCGGATATTATTTGTCTCCAAGCAACTCACCGCATTGTGACTCTTTATGGATAAAGCCTCTATAGAGCGATATGCAGTGTGAAGTTTTCAAAGTTTTCACATGTTTTCCTAGATTCTAGTTGCCAATATCCATGATCTTGATTTATCTCCCTTAGTACATGTGAGCAGTTGGCAACTCTTTGATCGAGCTTGAATGGATGAATCCGATCTGTCACTCAAGTATATGATATCATAGTCAATTATGTCACATGTAGGCTGACGCAACAATAATAATTGACAGAGATACTCTGTTGTTAAGCTGGAATAGTCTGTCAATTGTACGAATTGTATATCTTTACTACTTAATAACCATTCTGTTTAATATTTTGAAACTAATTTGACTGTGTGCTGTTGCTGTAGCAACAGTGCACAGTCAAATTAGTTTCAAAATATTTAACAGCTTTAACCTGTATAATTTTCTGTAATTTGAGATTCAGGGAGTTCAGGGTTCGATTGATCCCAACATGGACAAAGCATGGGTGGAGCTTAGCTAGGGATGGGCGGTGCATTGCTAAAAGTGTAATCATCCATAGCGTGCTCATCTCTCATTACTCACATCCTTCCCTTCCGGTATAAGTAAGCTGGAATGATGAAGATGAGGACGACAGCCAATGCACAAATTCAAAGGATTGCCAACACTGAATCAAATTATTGCCATCAGACAATGAAATGGTTCTAAATTGCATCGAGATCTTACTGATCTTCAAGCGGCTCACTGCAACGATAGAATTGATTTCTATGATGCTTTAAGAAAATTGCTACAATATACTGATTAATTAAGTGTCATTGAGAGTTGATTGCACTGCACATTCTGATTGTTTGCCATCACGCAACCAGACTACTTACACAGCGTTTAGGTTCGCTATTACTATTACACTCAGATATTCACAGGAACACTACATTTACTGTCATGTTTTGTGGCAACAGGATGGCTTTAATTGCATATGCATTAATTTCTAGCTATGCCCTGCGCATTTGCAGCTAGCTATACAGGTCAGCTGTTGAATAAATTTGAGAATAATCTGAATGGGAACTGCAGCTTGAGCTCCCAGTCAAAATTAGTTTCAAAATATTCAAAAGAATGTTTATTAAATTATAACTTCACAAACGACATCCAATTCAGATGGTCATTTATCAGACTTTTCCCCATTTATGAGAGACCTACGCTATTTGATTGTGACGTCAGCTAACGAGTGACCTATATTGATTATGATGTCAGATACTTGAGTAACGGATGATACCCATCATTGCCTTGTTGTTTACCAGATTTCACTTTATTTTTAACAATAGAATCTTTACGCCATTTTTTTCATATATATAATTCATATTTGCCTAGAAACTATAATCCCAACAATGATATCATACACAGAAATCACGTGCAGTGAAATACTTTTCAAAATATTGGAGTGAGATTTACCACAATTCTGGGGTCTAACCCTTTAATGGCCAGGCTCTCCAAAACTGGCCTGTGTAGTTATCTTTAAGAATTTTGATTCACAGGCTAAAAGGTTTTTTAAATTTACCAATAGAAACGCCTGGTTTGATAAACAAGCCAGTTATGCTATTCCATTGGTAAATGTTCAAAAGTTGTTCTTTCTTAGCCTGCATATTAATGGATATTCACCAAAAAACATTTTGATTTCTTTTTTAACAAACATGATCAGAAAACGGTTACGAAACAATAGAGGGATCCTTTTCTTGCTAAGCCCTGCCCATTTCTAGCTAAGATCCACCATTTCTAGCTAAGCTCTACTCATTTCCAGCTAAGCTCTGCCCATTTCTAGCTAAGCCCTGCCCATTTCTAGCTAAGCTCTGCCCATTTCTAGCTAAGCCCTGCCCATTTCTAGCTAAGATTCACCCATTTCTAGCTAAGCTCTGCATATTTCTAGCTAAGTTCTACCCTTTTCTAGCTAAGCTCTGCCCTTTTCTAGCTAACCTCTTCCCATTTCGAGCTAAGCTCTGCCCACTTTGATCATGCGCTGGAATCGATTTATCTACTTTGAAACCTGAATTGCCCGAGTCCCAATTTCAAGGTAATGGACCTTTCCAGTTTTAGCTATGCTCCACCCATCTCTATCTAAGCTTCACCCACACTTCGCCGTGTTGGGATTGATCAATCCCTGAATTCCATAACTATCAATTTTCTGAAACCTATACAGGTAAGCTGTTGAATATTTTGAAACTAATCAGTTTCAAAACATTCAACAGAATATTTATTAAATATTAAGACATACAATTCGCACAACAACGCATGGCCTGTCTTCAAACATGCGTTCGCGACGTATGTATTGGTGTCATTCATTATGATGTCATTCTACACGTCAAGTAGTTGATTATGATGTCATAGGATGGGTTATATGTTGAGGACCATAGATAGTATGGATAGCCTGCTTAGGGCACATATTCTACTCAGTTCTGTGTCCTCAAAGACCCAGTTATTTCAATAAAACTCTGGTGCTTCACTTGATACCCAAAACACCCTTGTCTGTCTTTGTTCATCTACCGCCCCTTGCATGAGGCTGGGGGTGGGGGTGGGGTCCTCTTCCCCCATCCTGGCATTAATTTATTAAAATATGGCTCACATATAGTCATTGAAAATTACTATTATTCTAAAGCTCCTGGGCAGAACACTACCCTGAAACATACGGTAAATACAGTTTTCTCTTGGCCTGCATATGGATAGTCGCTAAACAAAATCTTTTTTATTTCTTGATTAATATTGATCATTAAATGGCTACAAGTATTGCGTAGATCACACCCCTTATCATAGCTTTATTCATAATCATTATCGCATTCGATCCAAGTCTGTGTATTTGTGTCAAACTACTACAAGACGTAACAAGCGTTCTGTAAGTATTGCTTTGCAATACATGTCCCCTACCTGGTGATATAAATCTTTAGAGATTGATAGTCATAAACTCCACTAAAAATTGACAGAAGCAACTGAAACTCGAACTTGATCTGTAACTTCTAATAACATAGCAATAATCCAAGTTTCAGTTATATATGGTGAAGGAGACGGAAAAAGTCTTGAAAGCTGATATGTTTGTATTTCATAAGTCGAAAGGGTACAAAACTCCATCAAAAAATGATGCAAACGCCTGAAACTCAAACTTGGTCTGTAATTTCCCACAATAAAGTAATGTACCAATTCTCAGTTGAATATCTTGAAAGACTGCGAGAAAAAGGGTGGAAAACTAATATTTTTTGCATTTCATAAGATGAAAGGGGCATAATTCCATGAAAAATTGACGAAAATGTCTCAAACTCGAACTTGCTCTGTAACCCCTTATACTAAAGGGATGCTTAAATATCTTGAAGGAGTGCGAAAAAAAGTGCGGAAAGCTGATATATATATATATATTTTTTTTAATCGAAAGGGGACAGAACTCCATCAAAAATTCACACATACGCCTGAAACTCGAACTTGGTCTATAACTTCTCATAACAAAGCAATATACCAATTCTCAGTTGAATACCTTGAAGGACTGCGAAAAAAGTGCGGAAAACCAACTGCGACAGACGGATGGACAGATGGACAGACAGACAGACAGAGTGCAAACCTATAGTCACCCCGGTCTTACCAGTAGGAGACTAATAAAGCATAGCAAAGTGAAGAAATAAAAAATGCCAAAACTTTTTGCCAAAATGACTAATTTCTCGTTTCATATTCATTAATACAATACAACATTCATTCATTCATTCATTCATTCATTCATTCATTCATAATAAATATTAATGACAAGAATTCTGCAGAATTAAATGTCTCACCTGTCTCCTGTTTATCAATGTGACCTTGACCTTTGACCTTGTGACCTCAATGTTATAATGCTGCTTCCTAAAATTATAGGTAACTATACATTCAAGATTAATTATTCCAATAGGATTAACCAATCTTGAAATATAAATGTAAATGATTTGCTAAATGGAAAAACTTAACGTTGAAAAATCAAAGCACAAATAGCAATGTCAGAATGGCCTTCACCTTTGATCTAATGACCTGACCATCATCATGCTGCCTCGGTATGGTATATGAGACCATGTGTTCCAGTTTGGTTCTAGTAGGATTAAGTAGTACTAAAATAGGCAAACACAAAAATGTAACATTGGAAAAACAGACATGGCAGAGGGCAAATATTACGGTTACGATAACCTTGACCCTGGACCTAGTGCTGTCACTATCAGCACGCAGCTTCATTATATTATTGTATAGGGAACCCTTTGGGTCAGGTGAGCTAACAATATTACATTCATTCATTTATTTAATATTCCATTTGTTCATTCATTTAAGATTTTCTTCATTCAATTTTGTTGCATTTTACCCATCAGTCCTTCCACCCACCCATCCATTTATTCACAGATTTACTTGCTTTTACCATTATATTCTCATTCCCCTCAAACACATGGCCATCAATTCATCCATCCATCCATCTACCCACTCACACATACCCATCCACAGAAGCATGCATGCACATCCACACACGCACGCACGCACACACATCAATCCCTCCATCTATCTATCTGTCCATCCATCCACACACAAACCACGCAATATTCAGGCTTATTATATGTATAATTATTGTGAACTAGCTAGCATGATAATATGTGAGCATTTTCTGTAACATTGTTAATACTTGCTCAACTTTACAAAGGAATGCAGAATTCACCAGAAATCATGATCTTCGCTACAGTAGAGTTGCCGTAATAAGGTCAGCGCATTAAAAGTCACGTATAGCTCTGGCAAGCATTGCTCTTAATCCTGATTAGTCCGCTTTGATAAAAGAGTTTCGCTGTACCATGCGCATCATCTTCTAAAGATTATGATATGGAGACGAGAAATCCGGGGCTGATACAACAACATCGCTGAAAGGCTTTGTTCCAGAATAAGCTTCAATTGTTGAGGGTGAAGATAGAATCATCAATGCCTGACAGTAGATATTCCAATGCATCGATTAATTGTAGGAAATGTAATACAAGAGGACCACCGGGCCCCGTATCACTCACCTGGAATTATTGGCCACTGGCACAAACAAACAAAAACAGATGACTACTGGAAAAGTTTATCAATCTCATTTCTGTGATGAAGGTTTATCCAAGTTTTCTTAAAATTGGCCCACTGGTTAATATGAAGTCTTTTATATGATTTTTCCCGGAAATGTTCAGAAAATCCAAGATGGCCAACAAACAACATAAATTTTGATTGATCCACGACGGCCATGGTTTTTTTTATGTATCAACTTTCCACCAAATTTCAGCCTGATCTGTTTAAGGCTATTGGAGTTGTTTTTGTGAAAACTAGGTCATCCAAGATGGCTGTTGAAACTTTTGGCCAATCAAGTACTCTGAACAAACTTGGTTCAGCTGTTGCCCCAGATGATGCTTCATGAGTTTTAAATCAATCCGTCAAGCAGTTGCGGAGATTTAAAAATTTCTAAAAATCTGCAAAAATCCAAAATGGCTGCCAGTCAAATTGGCCACTCATTTGAACAAACATGGATCTTTATGCCCTAATGATGCGTCCTGCCAAATATAACTGAAACCAGCTCAATAGTTTTTGAGAAGGCATTTCCTATTGCTTTGGTGTGGGATTTTTTTGGCAGGAAAAAGATTCAAGATGGGCACCAAACTGTTTATCCAACAGTTTCGAAAGTGAAAATTTGAAATTATCATACCCAAAATCCTATAGAAAACCAATTTCAATCCATCAAATATTAAAGTCCAATATGGCCGCCAAACACCCTACATTTAATTGGTCCATGGCGGCAATGTTTTTTACCGATCAACATCCCTTGAACGAACTTTAATGGCCCTTAGGCCCTAATCATATCTCCCAAATTTGGGCTCGATCCATTCAGTGGTTCTGGAGAATTTGTTTTCGCAAAAATACTGGTAGATCATCCAAGATGGTCACTGAACCATTTCATCGATCAAGTTCACTTCAACAAACTTGGTTCAGCTCTTTGCGCTAGATGATATTTCATGAGTTTTTAATCATTCCCAACAAGTGGTTTAGGAGATTTTTAAAGATGTTTCTAAAAATCAGTAAAAATCCAAAATGGCTGCTGGCCAAAGTGGCCGATCGACTTCCTTTGAACAAACTCGGATCTCTATGCTGTAAGGATCCTTCCTGCTAAATATAATTGAAATTGGCCCAGTGGTTCTAGACAGTTTCAAAATAATAATTATAAGATAAATTTGAAATCAGCATACCCACAAACCTATATAAAAGCAATTTTGGCTTCAAAATTCAAATAAAACAAGCGGCCCAAGGGGCCTGTAATGCTCACATGGAACATAGGCATTTCAACTAGAAAGCCATCGCCTATAAGTATTGGGAGCACCATAAGGCTTTGGACAGAATTGTAACAAGAACACAGTGGCCATCTTTTGTAATGTATAAACTTCCCTTGAACAAATTTTAATGTCGCTTAGTCCCTAATCATCTCTCTCAAACTTTGGCACAATCCATTCAGCAGTTTTGGAGTTGTTTTCGTGAAATTAGATCATCCAAGATGGCTGTCCAAGCATTTGTTCTATCAAGTTCCTTCGAGAAACTTGGTTCAGCTGTTCTCCTAGATGATGTATCATTAATTGCAAATCAATCCCCTGAACGGATTCGTAGAAGATTTTTAAAGCCTTTTGTAAAAATCAGCCAAAATCGAAAATGGTCCGTGGCCAAATTGGCCAATAGGCTTGGTTTGAATAAAGTTGGATCTCTGTGCCCCTAAGGATGCTTCCTGCCAAATATAATTGAAATCGACCCAGTCGCTCTTGAGAAGTCATTTAAAGAAAAAGTTGATGGATGACGGACAGATTACAGATGGTCGCCATAAGCTCACTTGACGATTCTGGGCAAGAGAGCTAAAAATCCAATATGGCCGCCAAATATGCTACGTTTTCTTAAACATTGAGTTATAGTTAGGAACATTTTGTTCAATATGGTACATCGGAAATGTGACTATAGTTTCGTTAATACTCGGCAATACTCAGTAATATCCGTGGCTTGGAATTCTGTGAGCACGGATGACGTAATGGCTTAGACACGGAAGAGAAGTGAGCATTCGGTAACAAGCGAGTGTCCGATCAAGCTGAGGAAGCTATACCTTATTAATGTGCAAGTAAGTTACCATGAGTGTTTTTTTCATGGTAGCAGAGCATGGTTCAAAGTTACAGTAATTTTGCGATGTGTAGTAGTGAAAATGTCATGAATCTAAAACGAAAGTTAGCGATTCTCGGAAGTACGATAGTGTTATTAGCGTTATTAGCAAATGTTGTTGTGAATACAAACAAAATGGCATCTAGTGGAAGTTACAAATCACCACCGATCGTTGATGAATTCAAGCCCTACAGCCGATGGGTTGAAAAAATTAAGGTATGGCAAATTGTAACTGACTTAGCAAAGAACAAACAAGGACCAGCACTAGGATTGTCCTTACCTGAACATGATTCGATCTGTGATAAGGTATTCAGTGAATTGCCAGTTGACGAACTCCATAAAGATAATGGTGTAGAAACATTAATTACGTTTTTGGATGCTATTTATAAAAAAGATGAACTAGATGATATAAACCACCACCCGCAACGGCAGCCATGTTCGTGGGATGACATAATGGCACTGATTTGGATAGACATATGGATGGATACACAGACAAATGGGAGCTAACAATTATAAACTAGCCACATGAGATTACTAACCTATTCAATAACACATTCAAGTAGAAGGTTTAGTTATTGAATGATAATAACCAAAGATAATGGGCACAATCTTGTTTGACCATCTCAAAACAGAAATGACATGACATTTATTGTACCATTTAATTAATCTATATTAAATAATGTACATTTCCCTAGAAACATAGCCAATGTTCCTATGAAGTTTCGTCACAATATTCCAAGAAAAAATAAAGTTATTGAACAAAGGCCCAAAATTTGCACGGACGGATGGACGGACACAAATTCAGAGACAAAGGGATGGAGGGATGGACTGCCTGACCCTCAAATTAAGGTGCATTTCCCTACTACCCTACTACCATAGCTAACCTTCCCATGAAGTTTTGTCACAATACTCCAAGCAAAGATAAAGTTATTTTTATGAAAACCCAAAATTTGCACGGACGGACGGATACAAATTCAGAGACAAAAGGATGGATGGACGGAGGGACGGGATGACTGACCTTCAAACAAGGTGCATTTCCCTGCTACCATAGCCAACCTTCCCCTGAAGTTTCATCACAATACTCCAAGCAAAAATAAAGTTATTGAACGAAAACCCAAAATTTGCACGGACGGACAGACACAAATTCAGAGACAAAGGGATGGACGGACGGAGGGACGGGCTGACTGACCCTCAAACTAAGGTGCACTTGCCTACTACCCTAGCCAACCTTCCCATGAAGTGTTGTCACAATATTCCAAGCAAAAGTAGTTATCGAAAACCTGTGTGTGTGATGGACGCACGCACAGATGGATGGACAGACGCACGCATAGACGGAGGGAAGTGAAAACAGGGGGGGGGGGGGGGAAATTATCCTCCGCATATGAATCTTACACAACTTTTGATAGATAAGAAAACAAGTGAAATATCCATGGAAAATTATGTCACAAACTTTATAATAAAACTAAGAAAAACAATATGACCTTGCCTGAAGCAGTTTTAGCATTCAAACTATTAGATGGATCAGGTTTAGACCACAAAGAGAGACAACTCATATTGACAGGTGTCGGTTATAACGACACCGCTACTTTGTTCAAACAAAGTGTATTACATTGCAAGACGAAGATATGGTTCTGGTCGTTACAATTCACGCAGTCGTAGCAGATTCACGCGAAATAATGCTAGGTATTCAGGCAGTAGAAGAATATCTTTCAGTGGTAGAGGATACAGAGAACAATCTGAATCAGAAGTAAATAGTAAGCATCTTCTAAATCCGGTAGGAGCTGATGGTAGAACAATGAAATGTATTACATGTGAATCTATTTTACCCTTTGCAAAAGATTGCCCACACTCATATAAAAATATTGAAAAATCTAAGTGTGAACTTAAAGATGAAGAGGCTGTTTTATTCACGGGAAACATGCCTCAGGAAATGAGTGTTAGTTAGTATAGCCATGAACTCCGCCGTTCTAGATAGTGCATGTAATTCAACAGTTACTGGACAAACATGGATGAACTGCTATTTAGAGACACTTAGACCAGACAAACTAGCTCGTGTAGTTAGACAAAAAAGTGACACAGTTTTTAGATTTGGAGGAGGGGAACGTTTGCAATCTAAAGAAAAGATAACACGTTTTGATTGGCCCATAGTGGCCATGTTTCTTTACACAGCTACTTCCCTTGAACAAACTTGGTGCATATTCGTACGAAAATGCTTTAAAATAAAATTGTTAAAACTATATTACGTACAAATTTATACAATTTTTTTAAGTCGTGAAATTGAATCAGCGACACAACCATAGTGCCTAATCTTATCTCCCAAATTCCAGCCTGATCCATTCAGTTGATCTGGAGAAGTAATTTTTGCGAAAACAAGGTCAACCAAGATGGCCGCCGAAGCATTGGACCAATCACGTTACCTTGAACAATCTTGATTCAGCTGTTGCCATAGTTGATATTTTATGAGCTTGAATCAATCCCCCAGAAAAATTGGCCGATCTGCTTAGTTTGAACAAACTTGGATCTCTATGCCCTAAGGATGCTTTCTGCCAAATATAATTGAAATTGGGTTCTTGAGAAGACATTTTACATATCTTATTGCCTTAGTATGAGAGTTTGGGCCGGAAAATTATCCACAGAGATTGTCACCAAAACGTTTATCTGCCAGTTTCTAAAATGGTAAAATTGAAATCAGCATACCCAAAAACATATATAAAACCAATTTCTGCTTTAAAGCCCATCAAATAAAAAAACTCAATATGACCGTCAACCAAGCTACATTTAATTGGTCCATGGCGGTCATGGTTTTTTTTACGGATAACTTCCATTGAACAAATTTTTAATAACCCTAAGTGCATATCTCACAACTTTTAGCCCGATCCGTACAGCGGTTCTGGAGTTGTTTTCGCGATAACTAGATCATCCAAGATGACCACCACACCCGCCAAAGCATTTAGCCAATCAAGTTCCCTTGAACAAATATGGTTCAGCTATTGTCTTGGATGATCTTTCATGAGTTTTAAGTTGATCATCCAGGTGGTTTTTGAGAAAATTTTGAAAGACATTGCTAAAGATAGGCCAACATCCAAGATGGCCGGCGGCGGATCTGTTTCCTTTTAACAGACTTGGATCTCTATGCCATAAGGAAGCTTCTTGTCAAATTTGGTTGAAATCAACCCGATGGTTCGTGAGTTGTTTAAAGAAAAAGTTGATGGATGACAGACTGATGGACAACGGAGGGACAGGCAACAGCCGGTCACCACGGCATAACTTTACTTAGCCTTTGAGGCCAGGTGAGCTAAAAATTCAAATTCTGTATGCGAGTTTGAACATCTACTGACATAGGATTATTCCACACAGGTTTGGTTGAAATTGGCCTAGCGGTTAATGTGGCATAGTCTTTTAAAGCAAAAGTTGATGGATGCATGGACAATGGATGGACTATGGATGGTTGTCATAGCATGAGCTCATTTGGCCATGACCTTTGACCATGTGTCCCCATTGTCATTATGCTCACTTGCAATGGTATAGGTAACCACGTGTTCAATAAGAAAGATTGGATGGCAACGGCAACAAGGATGCCATTGAGACTGATGCCAATGAAGGACAAACCACACCAACCTAATTCTAAGTTTCACCAATATTAAAAGCCAACATAATTTGTTTTCCCTGGCAGGTGAGCTAATAACCCAATGTTGACATTGGGCTATGTGATGAACAAAGTTGTGATATTTTTCCTTAGCATTGCTTAGTCAACCAATAGGGTCATTCCGTATAAGATGGACCAATGACATAGTCACGGATTTCCTTCAAACTTTCTCAGTGTGAGCATATGGATGTTTTAGTTGAGCATGACAATTTTTTAACTGATATGTGAAATACTTTTTGAAAAATGCCCTCTCAAAGACCCCTATGCTAAAATTGACAAAAGTTTCAAGTACAAATCCATTGTTTGAGACATAATATCTCATCCAATATACTGTTTACAATACTAGATCTTTTCATTCTAATGCTCTGGTCAGCATACTTGAGGAAAATAATAAGCAATATGTGTTGACTTGTTTTGGGTGTGTTTTAGGAGTCACCAAAAACGTTAAAAACAGCTAATTTTCCTGTTTCAACAAAATTTGGTGATACAGTAAAATGTATATTATAGTTGCTGTAACTAAATGATTTCTACCCAGTTCACTAGAGCCAATATTAGCTTAGTAATATTTACTGACTAACAGCAAGGTTTGCTCATCAAAAAATTTTGGGGGGCCCAATGCACCACCCCTGTTCACAAAAGAGGGCCAACTTCATCGCCTATTAAGTCAAAATAACCCCTTTCAATTTTAATTTTATTTTGGTGAATGGTAGATATATGGTCAATAGTTACATGGTTAAAACTTGCACTCTTACATTTGTTCCCTTTTGAAGCTATGGCATATTAGAAATGTGATATTTTTGTAAAACTTGTACGATATTCCATTTTTGGGGGTTAATAATTTTAAAATTATAGAGCCTAGAGGCATGAAACAAGCGATACAACCAGTTCTCCTGCTATATTAGAAGAACCAATCAGCATTCCCTGGTTATATAATACATAAACATCGATTTTCTAGACCCAAAGACCTGACTCGCGACAATCTAATTTGTTTTAAAAAGTTTAAAATATCTCCACTTTAGCATTTTAGATACTTTTTCATCATAGGTGGACATTGAATGGTATATTATGGTCATATTAGTACAGCTACATGGACTTCTATGGCCATTTATAGACAATTTTGACACACTGCGACCAGGCCAATATGTGTAATCTCTCATACTAAAGTATGCCTAAATGTCACCCATTTCATGGAATTATTTAATAAACTGAGACAGGCATTGGTTAATACACATGATATAATATAAAAGTGTTAAGAGATAGTACATAATACTACATACCTCAGCAATAATTGATGATACGGTACATGATCCAGCATATACCGCTCCTCCAAATTATTTAAATAGTCCATTTATAAAGTCGATACCAGTTTGTGGAAAAGTGTACTGCCGGCCAGTTGCTGTCAATGGTGTTGACACCTTACTTAGAATGTCACAAAAAGGAACCCAGCACTGGTCTGTGCGCCTTGGCCAACTAAAGGATCGAGCTGGTCCATGCGGCTTCATAAACGAAATGAGACAGTCCTCATTTTCTAGACTAATTTCTAACACTATGCCAAACCACCAATTTTTGTCATACAATGCACCAACATAGTCACTCAAAGACAGTTCCATAGGGATATTTAAATTCTGAATCTCTGATGACATACCAGGTTGTGTGTTAGAAAATGACCGAGTGTATGAAACATCATCAGTTGAAACTTGCTTTACTGTGATAGAGTTAGTGTCATTTGGAACAAACGAATGGAATGACCTGGTTCCTTGCACTGTTTTGGCAAGGAGATACCGCTCTTCCAACATTGTATGATGGCTCTGGATCTCATCTTTACTAACTAAGAAGAACTTGATCTTGCTTATGTTCTGTTGGCTGAATTCATACAATTCACTAGCATTTCATATAAGCGCTGTTTGCAGACTAGCCCTTGCGGCTAAGCGCTTCACTGTGCCACCGATACCGTCGCAAACACCTTTACCATGGCTGGTAGCAAAGAAATGCCATTCTGACTTAATATCAAAATCTAAATAATGATGGCAGACATTAATAAAGTTTTTGAAGTTCTTGTATTGTCCTGCACACCCATCACTAAAGTATTTAATTATATGAATATTGGGATACTTTTCCTTCAAATATCTTGTAAAAATCTCCTGAAAACAGTACACAGTATTTGTTTCGTGTTTCAGACACTCAGAGATGAAGCATACATTTTCTTCATTCAACTTTCCATAAGCCTTAACATAAAATGCCAAAGGATGTATCGTGACTTGAGAATTGTTCCAATAAAATTGCTGTACACAATCTTGCACAATAATGCTGTAATTTTCAGCAAAGTCGAGAACAACAATGGCAGTAGTGTCATCTAAATCATGTTTGCACGCTTTCAAGAATTCACTTTGAGATTTCGCTATGAAGGAATGTGGTGTTAATTCTTGGATCCGTTGACATAACATAGAAATAAAATCTTCAACTGATACTTCTCGGCGCATGATTTCAATTCGGTCTGTGGATACCCATTCATTGAATTTAATGATGTCATCCTCATCCATGTGCTCGTAAAGGTCTTGCTCTAAGTAAGTTTTGAGAAATGCAGTTCCTGGACACTTTTCACATCGTTGCAGCATGCAATTTCTAGAACTACTGTCACATACAGATTTGTCAATTAGGTTATGATAGTCTTCAGAGATAACATCCACCATAAACTTTACATTTTGGTGTTTTTCGCATACACAAACATTGTGGCTGCCGCTAGAAGAAACAGTTACACACCATTTGGGTCTTAACTCAACAAATTTAGAGAAACCAATTTTAAGTCCAGTTTCTGTTTTGAAATTAGCATGTACTTCCTTCAAATTTGTCAGGATTAGCCGTTTTTGCTTATGTTCTTTGGTACCACAAATTCTTATAGTAACAAAATCATTTTTCCCGGGTAATAGTCTAGATACAGTATCATCTTGGTAGTAGTTAATAACACTATCTAGTGTATGCTGATCAAGCTTATTTCTTTTAAAGGTTTCACGATCAGCGAGTATTCCATCATTCTGCGCAAGTTGTCTGGCTTGTTTCACCATATAACGCGTAACACCACATGCCTGAAAAACCTGAACAGTTTTATCTATCGACCATGATTTAGGTGTAATAGTCAATACTTGTATCTTTTGATTTCGTGATGACACAGACAGTTTTTCATTCATGTTCGATACCAAGTAGTCCACATCTAACTTAGAATCACATGTACATTCAGTTTGTGAAGTGTCAGCAACTAATTTATTAGGTGGAAAACCTAGGTGGGATGCCACGTGACTTGTTGTTGCTTCTGCCATTTGTTTGATTTTTCGTTTACCATATGATACTTTCCTTTCTGAATGGACACTCTTTAGGGGAGAAACTCCAACTGCTGAGAAACTAGAGTTGAGGCATTCAGCATTACTGTACAAAGTATCTGCTATGGCCATTGATTCCGGTTCACTGTCACTACAATCTGTCAGGTTATTAATTTTCTGCAAACAATGATGGCAAATCTTTTGGCCAGGTTGTTTTCTCTCTCTAGTTTTCGACTGTATTAATGCCATAATTTCTTGATCTATATTAACTAGTCCCTTTTTAATAAGCTTTTTGTGAACTTTTAGGGGATCACAACATGAAGTGTTCTGGTTCATCATCGGGAATATATGCAGATAGTGTTTCTTGTGGCAACAGCACACTGTTTCTAAACTACCCTCACTCTGGCCGCTTCTCATTGCAACAAGTGTTTTATCTGTAGCCGTCAATTGTACAACATCATTTACAGAGCATTTATCCGTAAACTTATGACATTTATCATTAGTGAGACGTCCAACTGAACAAAATGTCTCTGGTAATTCAGCCATTGTGCAACGTGTCCTAGTCAAAGTTTACACTTTTCAAATTAAAAGGCCTAATTTATCATTAAAATGTATAGTGAATTATTAAATTTTTAAAGTAAATATCTAAACATTTGTGTATCAGCAACAATGTCAATGTTTCAAAGCAGTAATTATTAAACACTTTCACTGGTCATGCTGCCTAATCTTGATCACTTAAAATGCTTGACTGAACTCTTGTTGATAGCAATACTTGTGTGCAGATCTCTGAGAAAAACTGAGACCATGTGACTAATCAATATCACCTCACTACCTATGTCTATTACAGCAATTGACCTAATTATATACAAAGCTCTGAAGGTTGAGCTATTTTCTCTAGATATGAAATCTCTCAGTCTTTATTAACACTGGATAACTCCAGACTGAGTGATGAGATGTTGCAGCTCGACCAGCTTACAGGACAAACTCTGTACCTGGTGTATATTTTGAAAATGATTTGACTGAAAATTATTGATGGCTAAGTCAGCAACAACTTATAGTCAAATTGTTTTTTAAATATTCTCCAGGCAATATGTTATTCCCATTGAAAATGTTGTTGAATAATGACTTGTAGTTTACCCACAAAAATGTCAAATTTTAACAAAGTAAGGTTTTGACATCTCTAAAATCCATGTTTATCTATTTTGTAAAAGGGAAATGCTGGTTGTTTCTTTTACTAAGGCAGGGAAACGCGCTACATCTCTTGTTTCATACTTCTAGAGTGTATACTTTTAAAATTATTAACCCCCCCAAAATCGAATATCATACAAGTTTTTGAAAAAATATCAGATTTTGTATTTGCCATAGCTCTAAAAGGAAACAAATGTAAGAGTGAACCTTTTGGCCCTGTAACCATTGACCATATATATAATATTCACCAAAATATTTAAAAAATTGAAAGGGGTTATTTTGAAAAAAGATGTTATGAAGTCACCCCATTTTGGCGAACAGGGGTGGGGGTATGGCTCCCACAAAATTTTTGCGGAGCATATCTTGCCATTAGGTAATAAATATCACTAAAGTAGCAGTAGCTCTAGTTAACAGGATAGAAATCATTTGTGTAAACCAAATCCAAATACATTTTATGGCATCACCAAATTTGGATTAAAATATGAAAAATCACATTTTTTGGCATTTTTGACGACCCCTAATACATGCCTAAAACAGGTCAGCACAAAATGCTTGTGATTTTCTCGAACTATGGTGACAAGACTGTTAAAATAAAAAGACCTAGTATTGTGAGCACTGTAGTCGGTGAGATACGAAGCCTCAAACATAGAAATTTTGTTACAAATTTTTGTCAATTTTAGGCAGGGGGTATTGGATAGGCCAGTTTTCAAAAAGTAGTTGTCCTTTCACTATAATACTTGGAATTTCCTGTTAACACATACATATGCTTACTCTGACAAAGTTTGAAGGAAATCTGAAACTATGACTTGACGGATTTCAAAAATTTTGGTCCTCCTTATATGGAATGACCCAATATCCATTTGCAGTCCAAGAAAATGCTATTTTTACTTTGCCACTGGAATGGCTGGCTGACGGTGACCAGTAGACAATGCTCAGGATCATTGCAGAGGCCAGTTTGGCCATCTTGACCATTAAATGGTTAACCTCTTCGAAGATTAAACTCAATAGCTTCTCCATCAGCTTGTATATCACACTGGCCAGACTCACAGGTCTGTAATTTCCTGGATCAGATTTTGGTCCTTCTTGTAGATGGTGGTTACATTAGCAACCTTCCAGCTACCTGGCACTTTAGCCTGTTTCAAAGATATGCTAAAGACAATAGTCAGTGGAATACCTAACTTCCTAAACTTTCAGATAATTGCCAAGGGCTTTCGGGTGTACACAATTTGGGCCAGCTGATTTTGTTTTACCCAGATACCTTAAGGGTTTCTTCACCTCCTCGGTTGTGAAAATTCTATCCAGGAATACATACTCCACATTTACATTTTATGTTCCTGGTAGTTCTCCTTCCAGTGTGATTGTGAAAATGCTAGTGAAGAAATCCGCCAAGATATTTGCTCTCTCAATATCCTCACTAGCAACTTTAGTGCCTACTTCCTGTGACAGAGTAATCCAGTGTTGAATACTTAGAAACAACTAATTTGATATTAAAGACCGAAAAGAGAATTTAAAATAGAGATTTGAAATAAATACAAATTTGAAAACCGATGGTACTAATCTGAATTAAATTTTAATCTGAAAAGATGGATTGCCTGTTCACGGGTTCTTTTATGGTTAGGGATGTGGACAGGTGTCGGGTTAACAAAACTATACTGGAAGGTCCTGAATTAAAACACGAACATCATAGCTGGTTCCATATTACTTGTTTCACCATAATCATCGCAATAAGCGAATGTAGGATTACATATATACAAGGATAAAGCTACCCCACACCCTTCCCTTCAAAGAAGAGAAATATCACGATAAATATTATAAATGACTGATCCTAAAGAACAAATAGATTTCTAACTAATTTCCGTAAACAATACAATTTTTCTTTCAATATATGGATGCTCCGAAAACAAGTCCTAAACCACTAATTCCATGAAAAAGTTCACTAATAAATTTAGATCGAGGATGAAGGATGAAGTTCACTCTACACCACGGTCATCTTCATCCAACCCGAGAAAATTGCCGAACCTGACTTGACTATTTATCCCGTCATCTCCATGACAATTCACAGCCAACTCAAAAACAAAGCCATCTCAATTTGGATCTACGGAGTCAATTCATCCGACTTCACTTTCCCATCACTCCGTCAATGCACTACTCCATTAAACCTCCATCAATGCACTAATCCATTAAACCTCCATCAATGCACTAATCCATTAAACCTCCATCAATGCACTCATCCATTAAACCTCCATCAATGCACTAATCCATTAAACCTCCATCAATGCACTACTCCATTAAACCTCAATCAATGCACTAATCCATTAAACCTCCACCAATGCACTAATTCATTAAACCTCCATCAATGCACTACTCCATTAAACCTCCATCAATGCACTACTCCATTAAACCTCCATCAATGCACTAATCCATTAAACCTCCATCAATGCACTAATCAATTAAACCTCCATCAATGCACTAATCCATTAAACCTCCATCAATGCACTAATCCATTAAACCTCCGTCGATGCACTAATCCATTAAACCTCCATCGATGCACTAATCCATTAAACCTCCATCAAAGCACTACTCCATTAAACCTCCATCAATGCACTAATCCATTAAACCTCCATCAATGCACTAATCCATTAAACCTCCATCAAAACACTAATCCATTAAACCTCCATCGATGCACTAATCCATTAAACATCCGTCGATGCACTAATCCATTAAACCTCCATCGATGCACTAATCCATTAAACCTTCATCAATGCACTAATCCATTAAACATCCGTCGATGCACTAATCCATTAAACCTCCATCGATGCACTAATCCATTAAACCTCCATCAATGCACTAATCCATTAAACATCCGTCAATGCACTAATCCATTAAACCTCCATCAATGCACTAATCCATTAAACCTCCATCAATGCACTAATCCGTTAAACCTCCATCAATGCACTAATCCATTAAACCTCCATCAATGCACTACTCCATTAAACCTCCATCAAAGCACTAATCCATTAAACCTCCATCAAAGCACTAAGCCATTAAACCTCCATCAATGCACTAATCCATTAAACCTCCATCAATGCACTACTCCATTAAACCTCCATCAATGCACTACTCCATTAAACCTCCATCAATGCACTAATCCATTAAACCTCCATCAATGCACTAATCCATTAAACCTCCATCAAAGCACTAAGCCATTAAACCTCCATCAAAGCACTAATCCATTAAACCTCCATCAATGCACTAATCCATTAAACCTCCATCAAAGCACTAATCCATTAAACCTCCATCAATGCACTAATCCATTAAACCTCCATCAATGCACTACTCCATTAAACCTCCATCAATGCACTAATCCATTAAACCTCCATCAATGCACTAATCCATTAAACCTCCATCAATGCACTAATCCATTAAACTTCCATCAATGCACTAATCCATTAACCCTCCATCAATGCACTAATCCATTAAACCTCCATCAATGCACTAATCCATTAAACCTCCATCAATGCACTAATCCATTAAACCTCCATCAATGCACTAATCCATTAAACCTCCATCAAAACACTAATCCATTAAACCTCCATCAATGCACTACTCCATTAAACCTCCATCAATGCACTACTCCATTAAACCTCCATCAATGCACTAATCCATTAAACCTCCATCAATGCACTAAGCCATTAAACCGCCATCAATGCACTAATCCATTAAACCTCCATCAAAGTACTAATCCATTAAACCTCCATCAATGCACTACTCCATTAAACCTCCATCAATGCACTAATCCATTAAACCTCCATCAATGCACTAATCCATTTAACCTCCATCAATGCACTAATCCATTAACCCTCCGTCAATGCACTAAGCCATTAAACCTCCATCAATGCACTACTCCATTAAACCTCCATCAATGCACTAATCCATTAAACCTCCATCAATGCACTACTCCATTAAACCTCCATCAATGCACTAATCCATTAAACCTCCATCAATGCACTCCTCCATTAAACCTCCATCAATGCACTAATCCATTAAACCTCCATCGATGCACTAATCCATTAAACCTCCACCAAACCCCCATCCGTCTTGATTCCTCGACCATTTAATTCATCAGTCAGGAGGTCCGTCCATCATTCAACAAATCTCTTCTACATGATAAACTTAAACAGTTTCGAATAGCTTTTACGCGATGCCATCGAAGATTGGAATGGCCGACTTAACACAATTACATTGCTGACATCAGCTACCCTCTTATCACGGCCAACCTAAAATATTGCCCCTTCCATCATACGATGCTAACGCCCCTGCTTCACCCACAACAATACAGATATTAGCAAATTATTTTAACAGACATACTAAACTAAACTAAAATTGTCCCAAAAAAACACATTTCTATATTTAATAAGAACATCACAAAAGCAATTTCCTATGCCAAACGACCGTGCAGGACTTGTTTATGTCCATTGCATTAAGCGTGAAAATCTGTCAGTGCACCATTATCAATCAAAACAAGACTAAAATTCCCCTATATCAATAAAATGAAACCAGACTTAGTTCCTCTGTACCAATAAATGGCTAAAACAGGAAAATCTCACAAAGCTTCAACTCACACACAAAGCCCTCAAAGTGAATACTGTGCCACAGATTCCACTCTATTACATTCCATTTAGTTCAGCTATCGTTGTATTTACCTTTCCTTTATCATTTACATACTTGCTTAGGACAGGTTTTGGCATTTCTGGCAATGTCTTTCTCCTTTTCTCTTTTGGATTTTCGACTAGTGTCTTCACCTGGTTACTTACCCATACATACATCCTTATGTTTATCATTATCTTTCGATTCCATAAATCTTTGCCAATGCGGATGTTTTCTTCATATCTTTTCCTGCATCTCATCATTTAGTCCTATCTGATGGTGTCTACATACTTGTGGCTCATAAAGATAAGATCAAGCATATTGGATCATTATTTACTCTGCCTCATGTATTCTCCTCAACATGCTAGTACAGCTAACAATCTCATATGCACTCAAACCACTGACCAATCCAGGCAATTAAAAAACAAATTTTGCATCAGCCATGAAGAGGTTAAGTGTCAACTGTTGTAATGTGTGCACAATGTTTTACGATTTGGAAGAGTCTGTACCAAACAAGACCATATATTGTCAATGCAATACACCTTTCTCACAAGGATGTCATTACAGCAGGATTTCCCAAAATTAATGCTCAGAGTACAGCTGCTGGTTGGTAATTTCAACAACTTGCCGCTCACTCATATTGAGTTACCATTGCGCTAAAATTCACCGCATTTCAAGTTCAAGTTCATTTATTTTGATATAGAATATACATTCACAGGTACACAATAGGCAGTCCACCAAAGGCAGAACCGATATTAAACCATTGCTATGATAAACTAAACGCACAATATTATTGAAGTCACAAATCATTGGAAAGCACATTCAATTGCACAAACATTAATGTAATATAGTTTATATTTTTGCATATATAAAATTCAGTATTATACCTACCGATAGGTTCATTAAATCAAGTGGACAATTGGTGGTTCTTTAAAATTGAGACCAAATGGATACAATTTTACAAAAACTAAAGATTAATACATAAATGCATAGAAAATTGGCTGCGCTTTCCAATGATGTATGCCTTCAATAATGTTATTAACTTAAATTCTTCATAAACATGGCTTAAAAGGCATTGTATCTCAGTCTAATGGTAATACAGTTCTTACATTGCCTAGCTCGATTACCAGCAAGAATTGTTGTGAGCAATGCATTGTGGGAAGGTATTTTCCCAAAATACGCCAATGCTGGAAATGTCTATTACAGTGGCATATACAGGTTTTTATTGCGGGCCAGGTTGAAAAGATGTGGGTCAGATAGGCATATTCCCATACCTGGCTTGTAAGCATGTGGTTCTGCCTTTGGGACAACTTTGAAAATTAGATGCTCTGAGAAGCAATTTCCTGTATTTTCTGTGATGTAAGACAGTGGGATAATCAATTTCCTACAATCACCACCATTGACCTGCAATTGCCATTCTCATAACACAATAGCTGTAGTTAACTGCCTGACTGATGAATTTCTGCAAACTACATTTTCCACGTGGTTTAAATCTGGATATTCTGAATATGTTAAAAACAATTTGACTGAAAGTTGCTGGTGGCTAAACCAAATTGTTCAGTTAAATTGTTTTCAAAATACTCAGTTATTGCTCATTGAAATTGTTGTCTGATAGCTTGCAGCAGTCAGACAGTTAATTAGCTATGTAGGAAGCAATTCTTCTTAACCTGTTAACCCCCAAATTTATTAAAGAAGATTTCAATTTCCTCATAGAACGTGTCCATTTACAGACCAAAAGAAGACTAGTTTTGAAAATTAAACACTGGACTGACTTGCTGTTATCGAGCCAGTCATTCCAGTGGTAAATTATTTATAAATAGGCTTCTCTTGGTCTGCAAATGGACATTTCCCAACACCACTGCAGAAACCGTTTTTGGCTGATATGAGTATTAAAGGGATAAGTTTCATATCTGAAATGTGTGGGTGAACATGGTAAATGTCAATTTTTGACATTCTCTTTCCTTTGTTTGAATACATGTATCCGAAGAAGTGTCATGGCTTGATGAGCCTTTTGCTGGGACCATCTACTTAAATGTGCCAGACTCTGTTATGTCTAGAACCATACATCATATATGAGGAGCTCATCTCCTGTAATGTGTGATCTGTGATTATGATCTCCATTAAATACACTCATGTAGTGTCACACCCATTTTACTGACATTGACAAGACTAAATGGAGCACGTTTACTATTATATACAGGTAATGTTACTTCACTTTGAATCCAGGAAGAGAAAGCAAGTGATCGGTACTCGGCATTGACAGCATGAACACACTAACAGCAGAAGGCATGCAGTAATTGATTGACCTATGTCTCCTGACACCGGTGCCACACCGATTGATGCAGTATTCCAGATTCTCGATTTATTACTCATCGTTTTGCTGAACAGATGGCATTCACAGGCAACAAGATTCCACCATTAGGTATGCTTCGTAATCGTAAACGAGACAACATTAACAGTGTACTGGTAATGGAGAGAAAACATGTTTATACTTTTGACCTTATGTAAGGGCTATTGGAAAAGGAAGGGAGCACCAAATGAAATACATTAAGGACATAAATAGCGGTGATAAAAAGCTTAAAAGACTTTTAGGTGTGATGGAGATTCAGTGTCATTCAGAAAGAAAAAATAATCGCCCAACCAATTATCATGTCACTCATTCAGATTTCACTGTCACAAAATGATGTAGAGTAGAAACGTGTATGAAGCACTAACATACAAACTCACTGGCTTGATATAAAATAACAAGTTTCCCATCCCACAATTCAATACACTTAATTATTCCCTCTGTATTCAGCGTGATTTACTCAGCATGATGATGCCACATTAGGGGTCATAAACCCTCTGTCAGCTCTTGTCAAGAACACCAGTCTGAATATAATGTTCTTGTTTTAATTATTAGATATCTTCATGGACACAATCGGGACTATTTAACAGCTGTTGCAAGCAAGAAAACACTTACATAATACACACATGTACATACTTATGCATGCCTGCATGCACACAGATGCATGCACGCACACACACACATCATCTGATTGGGACATCAACTAACAAGTGGCATATTTTTTTAATGACATCAGATACTTGAGTTACCGTACAAATCAAATCAGTCATCTCATGGGGTCTATAGTACAGTAGATTGATTGTTGTCTGGATAATCCTACTATTGGGAGCAGATATGGCAAATCTAGCTGTATAAAATAACATTACAATTAGTGTCTTGTACACATGAAAAGGATACATAGACATGATTAAGAGATGTTGGATTAATGAGCAATGGGCATCGACGCAGCCATGTATATATGAACAAGAGTCCCAAGAACCTATGGGGCTCACCTGAGAAATTGGCCTGTGAGATCATTGTATATAAATCTTTTAAATGAATTGCACTCGGAAATTCTAAGGTGGCTCCCAAGCCAAAAAATTTACCAATCAAAATTGTGTATATCATCTTCTGAGGCTTATCACCATAGGGTTTCTGTACACATTATGTCTGAAGCCTACCACCATAGGTTTCTTCCTTTCAGGCAAGGTGAGCTAATAAACTTTAGATGAGCAACAAACGGCGCTTTCGATTGTGCTAGTGTTATAAGACTAGTGTTAAGTTGTTGCCATGGTCCGTGATTATGATGTTTTTGCAGAGTCATAAATCAATCTATGTGATGTCATAACGTGTAAATCATCACTTAGAAATTTGTTGGTGTAGTTGTCCATAGTTGTCCAGCACAGTTGTCACGATAAAAAGGCATGTACCTGTGTGTCTGCAGGCAGATGCATGTAATGGCATGCTAAGACAAAATGCAGTTAACAACAAGCATTATGTGATTTAAAAGCTTTATTTGAATATAAGAGGACTAAATGTCACAAACACAGTTCAGCTCTCCTGATGTTATATCTGTTCAGAAGACATTCAATTAACCCTTTAACACTCAAATCGGCCAAAAAATGGCTTTTGCAGTGGCCTTGAGAAATGTCCATTTGCAGACCAAAAGATTAGTTTTTAAAACTTATCACTAGAATCCCAATGATAAATTATTTTAAATGATCTCTTGTTCTGTAAATGGACATTTTCTATGAGAAGACTGAAATTTTCTTCACCAAATTTAAGGGTTAAAGGGACCTTAAATGGGCAAGACTGCCTAAAACGGTCACTGCAGTGATCTGGATTAATGTCCATTTGCAGGAAAAGTTTACCGCAGGAATGCCAGGCTCTATAACTTAATAATATACTTTTAACCTTTGAACCGTCAAATTTGTTAAATTTTCAATTTTCTCTGAGAACTGTCAATTTGCATACCAAGAAGACTATTTTTGAAAATTTATCACTGGAATGACTGGCTCGGTCATCGAGCGAGTAATTCTAGTGATAAATTTTCAAAAATAATCTTCTCGTTTGCAAGTGGACATTTCTTAAGACCATATACAGCCATATTTGGCTGATATGAGTGTTAAAGGGTTAACATAAAGATATATTACTGCTGCATTTTCTCAGTATTCAATTCTCCAAATCATTTCAATACACCTTTCCCACATTGACGCCATTATGGCAGGATTCCCCTAAATCAATGCTCAGAGCACCGCTGCTAGCTGTAAAGGCAACAACAAACGGCCGACCCGCATTGAGTTATTATTGCGCTAAAATGCAACGCAATTTAAACCATTCTTATGACAAAATAAAATCACAATATTATTGAAGTTATACATCCTTGGAAAGAGAATCCAATTGCCTTAGCCATTAAGGTATTATTTTTATATTTGTGTACAATTTTCACTGAGTTATTTGCATATATATAATAAACCATTATACCTAGATTTACTAAAGCAAGCGGACAATAGGTGGTAATTTAAAATTACAATTAACTGGATAAAATTTTACTAATATATAAATTGGCGTAGGTTTCCTTGTATGACTTCAATAATATTAGGAAATTATTTCTTCATGTAAAATGTTTAACCCTTACAACTCTGATGTCAAAATTATATTTTTATTGGTTTGACAGCAAAGAATCTGGTGTACACTTTTCAACAATTTTGGTGGAAGATGTTGCTGTCTACGACAGCACTATCTTCCACCAAATTTGTTGAAAAATGAACACCAGCTCATCTTTTAATTTAATTTGAAAGTTTAAAAGTTTGACATCAGAGTGGTACGGGTTAACTATTGGATCTGAGCCTAATGGTAAAGTAAATAATGTTCGTGCTTCACCCAGCAAGTTTACCAGCCAGAAGTGTTGCAGTGCAACGCATTGTGGGAAGGTATTTTCCCAAAATATGACGATGTGGGGAAGGTCTATTCGCATTAATTTAAGTGTTGCAAAAAGTTGTTGCCTAAAACAGCAACATGTTTCAGTAATATTGTTGTCAGAATGTGTATATGTCTTGTCGAGTTATTAGATGACGGACAAACTTAACCATTTAATGATCAAATTTAGTCAAGAAAATTTAATTTATTTTCAAAGAAAATATGTTTGCAGGCCAAGAGTTTGAGGTGATCACAACTTTTAAAAGAAATTTACCACTAGAATGATTCTGTTACCCAACCAGGCATTCAAGTGTAAATAAAAAAAATAAAAAAGTTTTCTCTTGGTCTACAAATGAACATTTGCCACAGTCATCACAGGCTTAACCATTCAATGGGTTAATTATTGTGTGCAGTATGGCAATAAAGCGACTCATAAGTAACATTTTATCACAGATTCAATCTCTAATTTCAACAATCATTAACCATTCAAGAATGAAGCCGGCCAAAACTTCAGTGGTCTAGTGAAATGTCCATTTGCTGGCTAAAATAAGATTTTTTTCAGATTTACTGCTGCAATGATTGCCTCAATAATTGAGGGGTAAATTGTAAAGGATTCTTCTCATGACATGCAGATGGAAATTCACTGCAGCAAGAAGTCTTGAAAAGATTTGACAATTAAATCTTTAACGAGAACATAACAGTTAATAAATATATAGATAAATTATATACAACAGTTTTAACAAGAATAAAATACATTATTGTACCCCTCAGCGATATCACATGACTTAATCATCTTATTTGATTGGATTAGATGATTGGTATATGATTCCGTATCTCCCTTAACATGCACAATTTGCACATTGTACAAACGACGAATTTGAGCATCCCAGGCAGGAAATAATATAAGATGATATAGCTTGCACAAAATTCCTGATTTAGTTGTTCTGTGCAAGCCCCCTTGTGATAATGCACAAATTAGAAACAAAATGGTTTTTAAGCACCACCAGATTGCCTTTTTAAATTGTGTCAAAAGTCTACAATAAGGCGTTGTCAGTATTGGATATGTAATGGTAATTATTGGTTGAATGTATTCTTTCAACTAGTCAAGCCGTTCTACTACAATCAATACTACAACTAATTGAGTTAACATCAATATGATGATTGCTGTATTTGACGCGCTCGTTACGCTGAAAGACGACATATTATTTATAGATTAATATCCTGCTGTCATGTGATGAAACATACAGTATTTTGATGGCTAATTAATTCACTGCTTTGAAGGCTAATTAATTCATCCCTCTGTTGTTGAATAAATTTGTAATATATATATATATATTTTCGTGGCGGCGAACCATGGAGGAAAAGTAAAATCCTGGGCTCACTGCTTTGCAGTACTGCTGACATTTCTGCACGCTGCGTCATGGGGAACATAGCTTTCCAGTCCTACTGGAAGATATGGATTCGTAAATCAAAGATGCCCTTGATAAAGAGGCTATGTTTATACAATGCAACCTGCGTATCCTTGATACTGTATAACTGTAACAGCTGGGCAGCTCCAAAGGCAGCTCTAGACAAACTTGACGCCTACCACCGCAAACACCTACACGCACCATCACTGGACACCGATGGCCAGACAGCATAATTTCCAATGATGTACCATACAAGATGTGCAATATGTCGCCGTTGTCTGTAAAAGTCGCCCAGCAACGATGGCCCATGTTTGGCCATGTGCTAAGGATGCCAGAAGAGACACCAGCACAGAGAGCCTTGGAATACGCCCTACTCGGAGCCAGCAAATACAAAGCCAGGAGAGGACGTCATTGCATAAATCTGCTAAGCGTGCTACGAGGTGACCTCAAGAAAGCAGGACTCTGTACACACAAGTCAAGAATGGACCTGAGGAAGCTAAGGATTTTGGCTGAGGACAAGACACGGTGGGAAAAAGCGAAGGACAGATTGCAACTGTAGGATGTTTCTACTACTACTACAGCCGCAGAATACAGTAATCATATATATATATATATATGGTTCGAGTACCGGATTCTAACAGGGTCTGGTCAGTTTTGCTGATTGCATAAGAATATAAAGCTTTTGTCAAGAAATTATTTCTATTTAGGAATTAGCCAGTGCTCAGTGAAATTATACATGAATTTAAATTTTGTAATTCCTCCAAGTAAATTGACTGTGTGTAAAAACACAATATCAGTTTTCAGAGATTTTTGTGTACTTAGGTACTCACAGCGATGTAAATTTGTTATTTCTATACCGACAAGATGGTGATATGACAACAGGAGAGTTTGTCTGCAAAAATTCCATTCTTCATAAAACTCTGTACACAGCAGCAACACTATTTTCAAAATCAAAATACTGTATCCTCGCTTTGTAAAGTAGTAAATCTGGTGTTTAAAATGAATATAAGGATTGTTTTGTATAGCATAAAATGTTAAAATAATTTTTGTTTTTACCATAAATTGAAACTATGGCCGTGTTTGGACTGACCATGTGCGTGAAAAAAAAATCAATATATTTTTTAATAATATAAGCACCCCATGCTCCTTCAGTGCATCCGTAGAAAAGAATTATTGTTATTTTGGTGAAATCAACGTGCAGTGTTTGACAGCAACTGACATATGTCATCTGACACGAAAACTGGACTAGTTTGTTTCATTTGTTTACCAGTTATGAACATTTTCATGGACCATGAAAAAAGTAATAGTGAAAACATGTTTTTCACAAGTCCAATAAAAAGGTGGGTAAAATAACGATTTATTTCTAATGCATTTTGATAAAATCGTCATGTTGTGTCTATTGAAATAAACATGTCTTGACGATGTCACCAAAACAACGTTTGCTGGAGAAGGCAAAAAGGAGCAGTTGTTAGAAATAGAACCCTGTTACTGTAGAAACAGGTACCCCGAACATGTAAGTGTTTTGCGGGATGGACAAAATGTATGACCTATGCAAACAATGTAAACATTCCCTCGTTACGCTCGGGGAAATACAAATGGTATTTTACTCGCTTCAATCGGGAAATATTACATTTGGTCAGGTCATACTAGCCTGTAAACCCTGCAAAATACTTGTATAACTAATAATAATTTTGCTCAAATTAGACACAGTGGCAAAAAGCAAAACCCGTGATTGCAATAGACAATACTCCTAGGAAAGGTCTTATGGAGACACAAATAGGTGAGTCTTTATGACAATTGACCTTTCAGTTTATCCAAATCATATGACATCATAATAAACTATGTGAAGTGTAGGATGATGTCATAATCAGTTACAGTATGAATGACTCAATTTAGTCATCTTAAACACTTAATAGTCAGTCAGGTTGTATGAATTGTATGTCTTTACTATTTAATAAACATTGTCAAATATTTTGAAACTAATTTGACTGGGCGCTGTTGCTGCCATAGGCTATAGACAGCAACAGCACCCAGTCAATTTAGTTTCAAAATATTCAACAGCTTACCTGTATAGTTTTCCGAAAATTGATTGTCACGGAGTTCAGGGATCGATCCCAACATGAGCAAGGTGTGAATGGAGCTTAGCTAGAGATGGACAGGGCATAGCTAAAACTGGAATGGTCCATTAAGGCAGTATCTAAACAAGAAAAACCTCATTGCTTTGTCTCAAATGAGATATGTTTGCTTGTACAGGTAGTGCTGTGTATTTAAATGTTATGCTAGTAGAATGAATTGCTGGACGTTAGTGGTGTCTCAGTGAAAAGCTCACAGTGAAGGCACTGAAGTCAAGAAATATTAAGCATTAGAATGATAAAGTGAACCTGCTGAGAGAGAGAGAGAGAGAGAGAGAGAGAGAGAGAGAGAGAGAGAGAGAGAGAGAGAGAGAGAGAGAGAAAGAGAGCTTGTTTTACCGTAATTCCGGGGACATTTTCATGTCTAGACTTCACACTCTGGGGACATGCTTGGATTGTGGGGACAATGCCCTGTCCCCACAATTACGGTAGCTCAAACGATTGGGATAAGCGTGAAATGTCCAAAAATGTATTTAGAATTTGTGTTCCCACGATTCATGTTCTTCAATTTTTTTTACTTTTTTTCATTTCTCTCACATTCTCTCACATTGAAATGTCCCCACAAAATTATCTCACACTCATGTAAAAAAAATATTGCACGAGGCATACGAACACGTGATATGATAAACATTCACATGTGCAGACTAGGCAGCTGTGTAATCTCCCATCTACATACTGCTGCTACTGCATGAACTGCCAATCAGAGAGTATGTCCCAACAGCGTTTCTCACATTTGTGGGGACTCTCTCACTAGGTCCGCGCTCTGTGTGGGGACCGTCACCACAGTGTTTTAGTTAATGGTAATAATCGCTATCCCTCTTAGTATTTTTTATTTTGCCAACACACACAGAAATACGAAGGAAATGAAAATCAAACAAGAGCTCCGCAAACGGTGCATAATACCCTGCCATGATGACAAACCAATGAATGAGAGCTATCAGAAAATATTTATTTCTTCCTCAGCCCCATCAGACCAGTCATCTTATGAAGTGTCAAAGCGATCTGTTAAACGGTCAAGGAGGTATCGTATGGAAACCAATTTTCAAGATGGCTGCCGCTGACTGGTGGCCATATTAGATTTTGGATTATCATAAATTTTGATAAGTTTCTTCATCAGACATATTCCAACGACCGTAGGAAGCGATCCAATAAATGAAATCCAGAAACCAACTTTCAAGATGGAAGCCCATGGCTGGTGGCCATCTTGGAGTTCGGATCATCATCAATTTCGATTTCCTCTCTACACCTAGTCCAACCACCCTATGAAGTTTCAAAGGGATCCGATAAACGGTAACGGAGTTATCATTTGTAAACCGATTTTCAAGATGGCCACCGGAGGCTGGCAGCCATCTTGGAATTCGTATCATTGTCAATCTGGATAGGTTTCTTCCCCAGAGGTAGTCGAACCACCCTATGAAATTTCATAGCGATCTGATAAACGATAACGGAGTTATCATCTGGAAACCAATTTTCACGATGGCCACCGGTGGCTGGTGGAAATCTTGATTTTGGATTATTGTCAATCTCGATAGGTTTCTTCCGCAGACCTAGTCCACCCACTCTATGAAGTTCCAAAGCGATCCAATAAACGGTAACAGAGTTATCATCCAGAAACCAATTTTCAAGATGGCTACCGGTGGCTGGCACCCATCTTGGATTTTGGGTCAATGTCAATTTCGATAGGTTTCTTCCCCAGACCTAGTCCAACCACTCTATGAGGTTTCAAAGTGATCTGATAAACGGTAACGGAGTTATCATCCGGAAACCAGTTTTCAAGATGGCCGCCGGTGGCTGGCACCATCCTGGATTTTGAATCATCGTCGATTTCGATAGGTTTCTTCCCAAGACCTAGTTCAACCACCCTATGAAGTTTCAATGCGATCCGGCAAATGGTAACAGAGTTATCATCCGCCTGCACGCCCGCCCGCCCGCCCAGACGGAGCCATTACATAATACCCCGCCAAATTGTTCGGCGGGGTATGAAAACGAGAGAAAAAAGTGATGTCCCCACAGTTACGGTAAAACCGTCCAGAGAGCGACAGAGCGAGAGAGAGAGAGAGAGAGAGAGAGAGAGAAAGAGAGAGAGAGAGAGGGAGGGTAGGAAGGGAGGGGGGAGAGGGGGAGGAAAGGATGGACGGGAGGGGGAGGAAGAGGGAGGGATGGGGGAAGAGGAGAGGGAGGGGAGAGAGAGAGAGAGAGAGAGAGAGAGAGAGAGAGAGAGAGAGAGTGTGTGTAACTACTCTCACAGATAGAATTCACTCTCGACAGATTTCAAACACCCAACTAGATTATGACTGGAGGGAAGAGGAACTCACGACTTTCAAATATTTGAGCTCAAGTATGAAATGATAATGAAACTACAAATCATACATCAGTACAGCTGAGAAATAACCCATCAATCTGTTTAACGTATTGTTGAATATCTTGAACATAATTGAATTGGAAGCCATTGCTGCCTAAGGCGGCAATGTTGCTGCCTAAGGCAGCAATGTCTTCCAATCCAATTACCGTATAAACCCACATATAGTTTACACATTTCTGCTCAATTTCCATGTGCTAAAAGGTTAGTGCGCACTATATACAAGGATAAAACTTAGTCACATTTTTCCCTCTGAATTTTAAAACATTTCTGAAGTTCTAAGATACCACGCAAATTTCCCTCAAATACATAATCATCGCAAAAGTGAAATTATTAAATTGAAGCGCCTAAATATTGTGCACCCTTTAATAAAGATCATTTATTTCATCTAAATTGAGAGTTAAAATAGTCAGAATACATTACTGAGATTTCCAATAGGCTTAAGGCAAAGACATATAGTATTTCTGTGTGTGCAGAGGTCAACGCTGCTGTTTACAGATTTACAAATGTAGATTAAGCGCACATGTGTGACCTTGTGGAGGGTTAGAATCAACAATTCCAAAGCCTAAGAAAAACACTAGAGTCCTGATCCATCTAAATGTTGACACACATGGTTTAGGTGGTGGTACATAGATAGCTAAGCGGGTGGCAAAGCGGTGCTGGGAAGATTAAGCATTGGTCCACACACACCTTACACAAGCTGATCAGCAGACAAATAGGAAACAAATATGGATGTTAAAGATCGATGAATGGACATATGCCTGTGTACTAATTCTTATGTGTTTCAGGTATATGAATGCAAAACGAGGGCTGAACTGTATATAGGACAAATGATGGTGATAATGCTTATGATAGTAACCATGATGATGAATTGTAATGCATGTCTTTCAAACAATTCCACTGGTTATTATTTATAAAATAAATATCTCATTCATCTTGAGTAGTCTGTACATTGTTATTAATGTATGCAATGTTTTTGTAGCGGAAAGGTTTCTCCACCTATAAGTATGCTTGAAAAACAGACATATCAAGAATAAACATTGAGTCTGAGAATTGGATATTTACGGTCATTACAAGCACAAAGCTGCTGACTTCCCAATCTGATGTGTGTAAATATTCTAGACAGAAATCTAAATTCTTTTCTGATGACTAGGTACTATCTGGCAACAAAGTCCTTCTGTGTTACACATTCACCACTACCTTCCGTCGAAACTGAAGACAGAGCAAAGAATATGTTTTTATTGAGTAGTCCGACGTGCTGATCTGCTTAGAATGAGTGTCTTTCTGTGTATGTTTTAACTTGACCACATTTTTATTGTTATTGAAGGTGGATACAATGCCGCCATGGTCACGCATTAATGAAAGATGACCATTGACCGTCATTATCAGAGGCTCACCAGTACAACTATTATTTTGCATATCATCCACCATGCTGGTTTGAGCTAACAATAACCTAGCACGCTGTTGTAGTTCCAAGTTTTGATTACTCATTGTACTCGCACGACGATTAAAATCAAATGAATTGCTCAATCGCCGTCCTGCGATATCTTCCTTCTCACAGAAACATCTACAGAACAACTGACAAAATTCATGACGAAATTTATGACCAAAAAAATAATATGGTAGAAAGTTTATGGCAGAGTTGACAGTTACACAGAAATTAGCCACTTCATTCAGATAGTATCCATCACCACTGAATGCCATTTCTATCCTAAATGCCCACATCATACGTGTGATCAACGCAGGCACCTGGCAGATGAAGAATATTACTATCACTCCTATCAACATCACATTGGTGTCATTACGCCGACGTTCAACAGCATTGATTTCTCTCCCTTTTTTGTGTGAAAGATGAACTGCACGTATTAAAAATGTATTCAAAATGGCTAAGGCAATAAAAGGTACACCACAGACACAAATGAAATACAGCCATGAATGTACGATGGCACGGAAAATCTCAGATTTACCGATGGTTGAGAATATTATGCGGATATCTGTAATGTTTTCTCCAGGTATAAACACTTCCTTGGTAGTGTACTCTAAGAACTTAGGTATGCTATAGATAAAGCCAACAACAGTCAAAGCAATAATTACAGTCCGAGCACGCTTCACATTGCAAAGACGCTCTGCTTGAAATGGGTGACAGATCATGATATAACGATCAACCGTAAAAGCTAAAGTCAACCAGACAGATATCACCTGAAATGTCATAGTGAGTCCAATTACTATGGGAAACATGTAAGAATATGACGGATCTGTACTGGGATATGGCACATAGTAGTCTGGCCGTTTTGTCTCATTCACAAGAATCATGAATGTGCCTACCAAAACAAGGGAGTCACAAATAGCTAAAGCAGCCAAGTAAGAATAGGTTGATGATTTCATCGTTCTTCTGGTCAGCACAATCAGTGATAGTATATTACCCACTAATCCAAGGCAGCACACAGTTACAGCAGCCACACCATTCAGGTAATGTGTCACAAGATTACGATGATACCATGTTTGTAAATTTGTTTCTTCAATATCTGCAAGAGCATTTTCATAATCAGCAGCAGAGAAATTCCATACTAGCTCACCTTCTGCCAACACCGAATCACCAGCCACATTGACACTAATGTTAACCACTTCAGCCATCTTTGTGAATACCAAGAATAATATTACCTGCTGTTTGTCTTTATGTGCACATCTCTCATCCCAACATTACAGGTAGTTCCTTCAACTGAACTCCATGGTGAAGGTTTAATTTGATAAATTGCAAACTATTGATGCTAGGCACTTGTCACTTATGAATCTTTGCTGAATAAAGATGGGTGACTGAGTGACATTAATTATTAACATTAATGAATAGACCCAGCAAGCTCTCCCGTTCATCACAGAATTGTAAGAGTGGTGATTGGCAAAATTCCATTTTATATAATGTTTTTGCAGGTATGTGTTCCATTTATTATAGAGTTATCCAATATGCGAACATCCTTTAAAACCTCCATTAATTACATTACTAATACTAGATTTGTTTTACATGAACAAGATAGCTTCATGGGATATCTCTCTGAAAGCTTTTTACTTCCTTCCTTCCACGCTGTGCAAATGGGAGAAGAGTGGCTTGGAAATGAGGCAGACGTCATCGAAATTGTGGAAAAGATTAATGCAAATTGATAGCTGTCCTTCTGTAGGTATCCAGCACAGCGTCTTTGAAATGAGTCTGGTTATAATCACTGCTGTAAACACACGCTGAGCATGCCTGTAAAATAATAGAGAAATGTAATTAACTTCATCGCCTACACAATTAAGTTAGCATCCTATTTGTGAGCAAAACGGCATAATAACCGTTTGTAGATAATGTACCTCCGTAATTATGATATGTCTACATATTGACTTTCCACACGACAGACCAGATATGACGTCTTTACAACACAAGAAATATAGTTAATATTTTGAAACTAACTTAACCGGAAGCTGTAGAGTTGCTGCTGAGGGCAGCAACAGCTTCCAGTTAACACTTTAATCGTCACATTTGGTCAAGAAAATTTAAATATTTGCCTATTGAATGTCCATTTACTACCCAAGAGAATACAATTTTTGAAAATTTATCACTGGAATGACTGGCTCTATTACGGGCCAGTCATGTCAGTGGTAAATTTTCAAAAATTGCATTCTCTTGGCCTGTAAATGGACACTCCACAAGACAATAACAGAAGCCGGTTTCGGCTGGCTTGACCTTTAAAGGGTTAAATAAGTTAGATAAAAATTGCATAGGCTGTTAACGTATAATAGTGGTTTGAAGTATAGATAGTGAGATAAAATTTTACAGACAATGGTTATTTATATATGGACAGAATTAATGATGGTCTTTACATTTTGTTGTTCTCAGAATCACATTAGCAGCACTATGCCGTGATTATCCATCCACTCCAGCACACAAAAACAGTGGGTAAAGTGACAAGGAATTTATCACGCAAAGTAGGTCAAACATCAATGTGATTAAATAGATCTGTACCCTTGCCTGTCTTTCCATCAGTTCGTACATCTGTCTGCCTTGTTGTCTGTCCGTCGGTCTGTCTGGAGCTGTATCTGAACAATTACTGATCTGATTTGGGTCAATTGTAAACACAAAACTAAGAAACTTGACGTGCAAGAGGATTTCCAGACATTGGCCACAATCCGTTTGAAAGAACCTGGATCTAGAATGGATTAAATTCTGGAACTGTGGATAAAAACTCAGAAACAAGCGGGATCATAAAGTGACAAAAGCAGGAGCGCATTGGTCTATAATCCCACCGATTGCTCGTTTCCTATTGTAACCTGATGTCTGTCATTCGTGAATGCTAGTTAATTATGTCACTATATAGCTATATCTTACAGACATATCAAATGTATGCTACTAACGTCCCGTTAGCCTAATATCAAGCTGGCCAAAACTTGCCTTTATCATGGTATTCAGAATTCTCAATTTGCCAGCCCGAAGAAAACAACTTAAAAGAAATCTGACTACTGTACTGTATGACTGGCTCGATAACCAAGCCAGTCATTTCAATGATAAATTTCAAAAAATAGTCTTCTCTTGGCCTGTAAATGGGCAATGACTAAGGAAACATTACAATATTTTTTACAAATCTTGACCGTTAAAAGGTTCCAGACATCAAGATAGTTTTTACCATTATCTGAAGATATTGTTACAATTATGCGTCTGATTGAAGCATAGAAGTGGTTCATTTATTTGCAATTGATGAATCTGATCCATTACTCAAATAACGACATTAGAATCAACGCGAACGACAATCAAAGATTGCTAAAGTATGCCTGCCCCCTCCACCACAATTCCATCAAGCACCACCTCCCATCCAAGAGTGGTCACTGCGACCTTGACCTTTGACACCAAAATTGATAGGTTCTTCGAAACACCAAGGACAACCTCCCACCCATGATTAGCAATGATCCCTTCAATCAAACTCGAGTTATCAATCGGAAACGCTATATTACATCATTAATTAGATCATCGTGATGGTAACCTTTTATTGTTTGGCGCAAAAATCAATAGGGTTCTTCGGGCCACCAAGGACAACCTACCATATCAGATTACTAACAATCCATTCAATAGAACTCAAGTAATCATTCAGAAACGTAATATTACGCAATCAGTTTGGTCCCAGTGATCTTGACCTTTGACCGTTTGATGACAAAATCGATAGGGTTCTTTGGACCACAAGTCACAAGCTCCCATGCCAGATTGGTAATGATCCCTTCAATAGAACTTGAGTTATCATCCGAAAACGCAATATTACGTAACTAATTAGGTCACCCTGACCTTGACCTCTTCGGACCAGCAAGGACAAGCTCCCACACCAGATTGGTAACAATCCCTTCAATAGAACTCATGTTATTATCTGGAAACGCAATATTACATATTTAATTAGGTCACAGTGACCTTGGCCTTTGACCGTTTGACGCTAAAATCGATAGGATTCTTCGGACCACCAAGGACAAGCTCCCACACCAGATTGGTAACGAACCCTTCAATAGAACTCGAGTTATCATCCAGAAATGAAAAGCCGAAAGGACGTACAGATGGATGGAGAGATGGATGGGGCAAAGCAAACGCTATATACCCTCACCCCCTCCCCCTATATATTTATATGGGGGCGGGGGGGGGGTCATAATTATGTTTTATGTAGGCTGACGTCACAATCATAACTGACAGAAAAAATCCCATATGTTTGACGGATTTGGTATCTAATAAACATTCTGTTGAAATTTATTTAAATAATTTGACTGGCCGCTGTTAAATGCTGCCAAATAAGTGGCAACAGCACTCAGTCAAATAAGTTTCACAAGATTTAACAGCTTTCCTGTATAGTTACGACTTCACTCGCTACTTACTGGTGCAACATAACACTGAATTTAACCATTTAACCCGTGAATGTTTTAAAAATTTTAATTTTTTCATAGACAATGTCCATTTGCAGACAAAGAGAAGAATATTTTTGAAAATTTACCACTAGAATGATTGGCTCTGTTATCGACCCAGTCATTCGCGGTAAATTTTCAAAAATAGTCTTCTCTTGGTCTGCAAATGGACATTTCTTGAGACCACTACAGAAGACGTTTTTGGCTGATATAGGGTTAACACTCATATTAGGCAAAAACGGCTTCTTTAGAGGTCTTCAGAAATGTCCATTTGCAGACCAAGAAGACTATTTTTGAAAACTTACCACTGGAATGACTGGCTCGATAACCGAGCCAGTCATTCCAGTGGTAGATTTTCAAAGATAGTATTCTCTTGGTCTGCATATGGACATTCTTGATGAGAAAATTAAAATTTTTGTTTACAAATTTGGGTGTTAAAGGGTTAATGTGTGGATAGGAGAAGCATATGAGATATATGGAATTAGGACCACCTTTCACATGATTCTCATAAGTAAAATTTAAGTTTCAAAATATTCAACGGCTTACCTGTATATTTATTTTGAGATTCTAGAGGGCAGGGATCTATTGATCCCAACACGGGCAAAGCGTAGGTGGGGCTTAGATAGAGATGGGCAGGATGTAGCTAAAACCGGATTTCTCCATTCGTGATCCATTTATGATTACATTAAGCCTTCAGTACAGCCAAATGGACATATTCAATGAGAACAATTTTCTTGAACAATTTTGAAGGTTACAGGGTTAAGACATAAATTCCTACCACAAGGTCCCATTAAAGTCTTCGAAATTCTGCTATTATATATATATATATATATATATATATATATATATATATATATATATATATATATATATATATATATATATATACATATATAATGTTGTCAGTTTTATTGTCCAATAAAGCTACATTAGCTGATAGACGTCTGTACTTTATATACACAATTATGTGTATAACCTGTTTCTAATATGTGTCCATAAAATGCTTGATGCACTCAATAGCTAGGAAGATGCAAATTAGAATTCTAAAAATACTAAAAAGTAGAAAAAAATTTGATGACAGAATAGATCTTTCCCAAACTGACGTATTTAATGAAAATATCTTCCCATAATGCATCGCTCGCAGCACTTCTGGCTGGTAAACTGGCCAGGCCATGCTCGAACCATATTATTTCGCTATTAGGGTCAGATACAATGCACTTGAAGCCGTTTATACGAAGAAGTAGGATCATAATATTATTGAAGATCATTCAATTTTCTAAAAATTCATGTATTAGTCGCTATATTTTAAAAAGATTTTGTCAATCTAATTATAATTTTAAAATGTACCGTACTCTATTGGCCACTTAATTTATTAAATCTATGGACACTGGTGTATTTTATATATACAAATAACTCAGTGAAAAGTACTTTTGATAATTTATCACTGGAGTGACTGGCTCGGTTACCAAGCCAGTCATTTCAGAGGTAAATTGTCAAAAATACTCTTCTCTCGGCATGCAAATGGACAAGCATGGCCTCACGATCACTACAGAGAGTACATTTTTTAAAAGCTTGGTGATTAAAGGGTTAAGTTGAAACAAGAAGGGTTAAAATGCAGTGGCTTTTAATGAACTAGTAACTCAATGAGAAATTTACCAGCCAGCAAACACTCTCTGAGCATTGACTTAGGGGAATCCCCACATAATGATGTAAATCTGGGAAAGGTGTACTCACGACCGGTTCACAGAGAATACCAGATTATATGCTTATAATTAGTCGTTATTCATTGATCCAGAGTATGCACCTTATAAATGAAATGTTGTGGCTATGTCGGTATCCCTACAATTTGTGAGATTTGTATCCTTTGCCTTTAGTCTTTTGAAGTTGTGTATGCAATGATTGTAGAACTTGTGGCGGCAGTATTTCGTCTCAAATTGGCAAACTGGCTAGACATATTTCAGATTGTTTTAAGTTCTTTCCAATCTGAATATTTAGTATTTTAAATAATTTCTAACGCCAAATAAACTGTTGAGGGCACCAATGTTTATAGATAATGGCAAATAACAAACAAATATAGGTGTCTGGTCCAGAATTTCTGTATTAATATAGTATGCCGTACCAATATATCAATCCGGGACAATTAACAAACTAAAATAGAATTTTTCAAAATTTACTTAGAGCTACCTGATAATGTCACATTAATATCATCAAGGGATTGTTTACGATTATGATTGAATATTAAGACAGTGATCAATGTCAGCTGTTTTATTCTCATCATGCCGACAAATATTCCATCACACAGCAGGCTATAACCTTGAATAGTACGTACCGTAATGTGTACCCTGCCAGGACATTTATAGAATGTAACGCATATACGTCACATGATCAAAAGTGAAATATGTGTGAACGGTATAGAAACATGAATTTAGAAGCTTCCCAGTACAACTTCAAATAACCTACATTAACCCTTTCAACTACAAACCTCTGAGAAAGTAAATTTTTTATGATATAAAACCAATATTTCGTTGAATATTTTGAATTTAATTGGACTGGAAGCTAAGGCAGCAATGGCTTCCAGTCATATCAATTTCAAAATATTCAACACATTTCTTGTTCGTTTTCCCTGAGATTGAGATACTGGGAATTTATCGCTGAAAGGGTTAATGATGATGTGATACTTTAACCCTTACAACTCCGGTGCTAAAATGTTAAATTTTCAACTTGAATTAAAAGATGAGCTGGTGTTCATTTTTCAGCATATTTGGTGGACGATAGACAGCAACATTGTCCACAAAAATTGTTGAAAAATGTACAGCAATTTCTTTGCTATTGGCACACAATAAAAGATAGAATATTGACATCAGAGTGGTAAGGGTTAAAGGTTCATAGCATAAAGAGATAGCTTGATGCTTCCTTAGAAAACATCTCTAGAACAATATTTCAAGAAAAACACCAGATTCGATAATGAGTGCAAAGGCATAGTTTATGCATCTCGTTCTAATGAGAGGAATCGTAACCTTGAGTAAATGAACAAATCATGTTTGAGACACTGTGTAAGCAGGAGGTCAGTTCTCTGAAGTCTGGCTTTAACCTGCTAACACTACAGACCAGATAAAACAACTCGATGATATAAGGATAAAACAACTGGATAACATAAGAAAGATTTTATTGAATATTTTTAAATTAATTCGCCTGGCTTCAACTGGTAGTTAAACTGTTTTCAAATATTCACTAGTTGTCCTGATGATGCACTGTGCTGTTGCAATAAACTTTAGGATAAAGGGATTTCATCAGTGAAATGGTTATTTAACCCTTTACTGTTCAGGCCGGCCAAACATGGCTTTGGCAGTGGTCTTGAAGAATGCCAATTTGCAGGTGAAGACAAGACTATCTTTTGAAAATTTACCACTGGAATGTTTGGCCCGATCATCAAGCCAGTCATTCCAGTGGTAAATTTTCAAAAACAGTCTTCTGTTCACCTGCGAATGGACATTCAATAGGTAAATATTTAGATTTTCCTTGACAAAATTTGACCAGTAAAGGGTTAACAAATAAATGATCAAGACACCCAAAACCATATTCTGAAGATGTCTTGTGGAATGCCAATTTGGCAGGTCAAGAACAGTATTTCTACAATTTTACAATTTTAGCAATTACTGTGGTAAATTTTCAACTACATGAACCTGTGTCCCATGTGTGCGCATATCACACACCATACCCCCATATGGGGAATCAAATGTCTGCAAACCACGTAAAAGTATGGAATACGTTAAAATCATTTTAATCTTGCACAAACAGAATGCGCTGATGATATAGAATAAATCTGTATAAAAATATGTAAAAAATTTGGAAATCATTTCCATTTTTATGGAGTATGGATGCAATGATGGCATAAACCAAATCTGTAAAGTTTTATTAAGATCGGATAAGCCCTTGATGAACTAAATGTCCATTGAAAGACTAACATTCTTCTAATTCTTGGTGCAAAATAAGCATAAGCATAATATTTTTACAGTACAAAAACTAAAAATATAAAAATTATGAAAACCATTTCAAGTATGATGGAGCCTGGATGTAATGATCGGAATAAATGTTTTATTAAAATTGGATAAGATCGATAAACTTCCATCACTCTTTGTTATGCGGTCAGTCAGGGGTTTTAACTTGGCTTATTTTGCAAGAATAATTACATAAATGTCGAAGCTTTCCAATGAACATTTAACCCTTATCACTCTGATGTCAATATTCTATCTTTTACCATCTCAATAGCAATGAAACTGGTGTTAATGTTTCAACAATTTTGGTGGACGATGTTGCTGTCTATGACAGCACCATCTTCCACTAAATTTGTTGAAAAAGGAACACCAATTCATCCTTTAATTTAATTTAAAATTTAAAATTTTGACATGAGAGTGGTAGGGGTTGATTCATGAAGCTCACACCCGTGATTGACTGCATAAGTAATTAACAAAGAGAGATGGCTGATTATTGATCTGCTACCTGCTGCTAAAAATTGTAACATTTATCTAAATATTGGTGCATGCCTCATGCCATTTGGATCGCTATGTAGAACTCAACAAATATTGTCTTTATATAAAGATAGCCTGTATTCTGAGGTTGTTCACCATCTTCTGCTTTGGAATAAATGATATCATGCAAGTTGTCCGGTGTTGTCCATCATTGTCCGCTGTGGAGTTTACGACATAATGTGTCTGTTGTCGGCAATTTACCATCGTTAGCCGGTGTGTGTGTGGGAAATCGGTCATCCATGTGGGGTTGGCCACAATTTTCTGCTTGTATGCAGATTAACGGAGCAGTATACCTATGTTTGTTTTGACAGAATTTCTGGCCTTAGTTGTCATAGAATAATATGCAATAATGCATATAATACAAGAGGCCCAAGAACAAGTTGTTTTCGCTAAAACTAGGTCAACCAAGATGGCCGCCAAACCATTTGACCAATCAATTTCCCTTGTACAAACTTGGTTCAGCTCTTGCCCTGGATCATATTTCATGGGGTTTGCATCAATCCCACAAGCTGTTTCGGAGAAGCTTTTTAAAGACGTTTCTAAAAATCGGCCAATATCTAAGATGGCTGCCCCAGCAGTTCTCGAGAAGACATTTTAAGTTTCCCATTGCTTTAGTATGGGAGATTATGGCGGGAAATTGATACAAGATGGCCGCCAAACCGTATATCTGACACTTTCGAAAATTACAAATTTGAGTTCAAAATACAAAAAAACCCATATAAAACCAATTTCGGCCTCAAAATCCATCAAACCAAAAAAAATCCAATATGGCAGCCGAACACGCTATATTCTGATTGGCCCACGGCGGGCATGTTTTTTTATGGTTCAACTTCCCTTGAACAAACTTTAATGGCTGTTAGTCCCTAATCATATCTGCCAAATTTCGACCCGATCTATTCAGCGGTTCTGGAGGTCGTTTTTGCTAAAACTAGGTCAACCAAAATGGCTGCCGAACCATTTGACAAATCAAATTCCCTTGAACAAACTTGGTTCAGCTCTTGTTCTGGATCATATTTCATGAGTTTTGCATCAATCTTCCCAGCGGTTTCGGAGATTTTTAAAGACATTTTCTAAAATTGGCCAAAATCCAAGATGGGCACCGGCCAAGTCGGTCAATCGGCTTCGTTAGAACAAACTTGGATCCCTATGTCCTAAGGATGGTTCCAGCCAAATATAATTGAAATCGGCCTAATGGTTCTTGAGAAGAAGTCGTTTAAAGGAAAAGTTGATGGACGGACGACGGACGGTCGCCACAGCGATTGTGCAATTCATAGCATCAAATGAAGTTCGTTCTCTTAGACATACCAGTGTTTGTTGTCTTAGATATTGTGTATGTGTCATGGACATATATGAGTCAGCAAACATCGTGTTATTCTGTAGACCACTTTAATCATTTAATGGTCAAATGTGGTCAACAAAATCTCAATATTTGCTTATTGACTGTCCATTTGCAGGCCAAGAACAATTTTCTTTTAATTTACCACTGTAATGACTGGCTCAGCTATCGAGGCAGGCATTCCAGTTGTAAATTTTCAAAAATAATCTTCTCTTGGCCTGCAAATGGACGTTCCTCAAGACCATTACAGATGCCAGTTTTGGCCTGCTTGACTATTAAAGGGTTAAGGTCGTCAGAATAGGACAGGGGAACTCCAGGAGATTGACCGTTTTTCAAGCGAGACCCTCTGTCCTTTCATATCACCATGTTGTGGTATCAGTCTGGTTTGGTCCATGTATAATTTATTGCATATGTGGCAGTTGTGAGTGAACATTTCAACATACGAATATGCTTGTCAGTTGTAGTATGACAAACGTATGTGCATGTTCCATAAAAGAAAAATGTGGTGTGACGTTTATGACATCATGCCTGTGTCCTCAAGATTGGGATGTGATGGTACCTTAAATTAAAATTCTTGCGACATGCAATAATTCAAAGAGGGCTTGTCCGCATGGATGATGCAGATTGGGTCTATGGAAATCGATCCAATGAGTATTACGCTGAATGTCATTGGGTCCATTTTCAAGGAACATAATCGGCATCATCCATGCTGACTGGTAAACCCGCCGCCCCCGCCCCACCCACCACCCTTTGCGTTATTGCAAGTCGTAACAATATATCAATAGAGTTGATATTTATTATGCTCTTGTCAGATTCTGGCTGATTTATTTTAAAACTATAAGTACTGTGGCGCATGTGCAGAGCCCTTTTGTTTTGCCAGGTATCACACATCATATGTGACAGTGTCACGAAATAAGCATCGGTATGATGTGGTAATGGATCTTTGCAGTTTATCCATCCGTCATATGACATCATAAACAACTATGTGACATGTAGGATGACATCATAATCAATTACGGCATGAATGACTCAATTTAGTCCATCTTAAATGCTTAGTAGTCAGACATGTTGCATGAATTGTATGTCTTTGATATTTAATAAACATTCTATCGAATATTTTGAAACTAATTTGACTAGGTGCTGTTGCTGCTATAAATATTCAAAAGCTTACCTGTATAATTTTTACGAAATTGAGTCAAGGAGTTCAGGGATCGATTGATCCCAACACAGACAAAGTGTCGGTGGAGCTTAGCTAGAGATGGGCAGTGCATAGCTAAAATTGGAAAGATCTATTCTCATGGCATGGCATGGGATAGGTCTGTGTATTTTCTTGAGATTGGATAAGTCAATGATAATTTAAATGTCTCTCCAAATCACATAAATATGAGAAAAATTTGAAAATCATTTTCATTATGCGAGAGTCTGGATGCAATGATGGCATAGAACAAGTTTTATTCAGCTCAGATAAGCCCTTGCTGAATTAAATGTGAATTGAAAAACAATAAGTCTTTTAATTCTTGGTGCAAAATAAACTACGGTCAAGTCCAAACCATGTAAAGATATTAAAAAAATTAGAAGATCATTTTCATTATGACAGAAACTGGATGCACTGATGGTATAGAACAAAAAACAGTTTTATTAAACCCTTGCTGAATTAAATATCTATTGAAAAACTTTAAACATTGATCTTAATTCTTGGTGTACGCCGCTTGGATAAACCATGTTGAGACTTCACTTAAATCACATACGCCTAAGCAAAAACTTCACTCAATATGCAGCAATGATTTTTAGACAAATAGCTTTCAAACGTTCAGCCAGTTTAACGTTTCTAGACATTTAAAGCATGTCTATTGTACGTCAGATTGCACATGGATTAACTCTTACCACTCTGATGTCAATATTCTATCTTTTGCCACGTCAATAGCTAAGAAACTGGTGTACATTTTTCAGCAATTTTGGTGGATGATGTTGCTGTCTTCGACAGCACCATCATCCAGCAAATTTGTTGAAAACTGCACACCAGTTCATCTTTTAATTTAATTTGAAAACTTAAAAATCTGACATCAGTGTGCTAAAGGTTAATAAAGATCTCTGTGGATGATAGGTCCTGCTGTTTGCTTTCTCTGTGTTCAAGGAACTGCGGGAAATTAAGTGCTTCACGGAAGACATTTCTACACATTTATGTAATCAAGCGGCAGAACCAGAGAGAAAACAGATATTTTGATATATGATGAGGTAAGAAACTGCATAAAATTGCTTTCATCAAAATAGAAAACAAATGTTGTCTACTGAGTTAAGTGAAATTGATATAATCATGTCTAGGTTAAATTGATTAGTTTTAATTCATGACTTCAATGACATGACGCTCGATGATGTGATGCCATTCAAATCAACCACAAGCCATGAAATTATTGTAATACTTTTGAATGTACAGTTCAGCTCATATATAACAGTGTTTCCAAACCTAACCAGGAATGCTGAAGCATACAATATCTCACCTGTACAAGTATGGAGAGTGTGGGTTGGCAAAGTAACCGTGTCATTGTTTGTAATACATATATTCAGTGAGGCACCAACTAACAGCTGTAACTCATCAAACAGGAACAATCTTGCTAAACATTGGATAGTATGATCTTTAACAAATTTCCCAAAATGAAATTAGTAATGATGCACAGTTTTAAAGATGGTCTAGTCTGATTTTGAATTATCCTCAATTTCTATAGGCCTATATGAATTTTCAAAGCAATCCGATAAACGGTAATGGAGCTCGCATTGAATAACAATTTTCAAGATGGTCGCCAGTGGCTTGGAGCTTCAAAGCGATCCGATAAACAGTAACAGAGCTATCATCCGGAAACCACCTTGTCACCTGCTCGAAGGCGCCATCACATAATACCCCGCCAATTTTTTTGGCAGGGTATAAAAATACAGAAAATACATGAAAACAGTCCAAAACAGTGAAGAATAGTAACGATGACACAAATTGAACTTAATCTAAAAATGTACCCAGAAGTACAAATACTGACAATGCCACCGCCGGAAATAGTAATCCCTATGTCACGCTTTCTGCTTCGCAGATGAGACAATAAAATGTACTGTTCAATATTTTGGGCAGCAATAACTTCCAAGCAGATTATGACCTAAATATTTAACAGAACATTTCTTATATGGTGTTCAAAATTGTACTAACAGGTTTCCAAAACAAAAACATGTTAAGTTATTTTTGAGTTGTACTGTACACATGACGCTCAATCTGTCCTAAGCAATAAATAATGTAAACTAAATGAAATATATTGACTATATAACGGTTATCTTATAATAACCTATAATTAGACCGGGCAGAAACAGTCACTAATCAATAATTTAACCCCTTGATGGTCAAGACAGTCAAAATGGACATATGCAGTTATATCGGGAGGCTAAGGCCAAGATTATTTTTGAAAATTTACCGGAGCCACTTATTACAGGGGCTACTTTTAAAAACATAGTCTTCTCTTGGCATGAAAATTGACTTTCAATAAGCAAATATATTGAATGTATTGATCAAATTTGAGTATTAAATGTTTGAACAGAGTAATGTAATGATTAGATATTGACTTCATACCTGAATTTGCTTCATAATACTTCCTTGGTTGACTACGTGATCAAGCTGGGCTTACTCACATTATAACCCTATTTATAGTCTTGTTGAAATATTATGAAATAAATTTTATCAAAGCATATATCATAAAATTATGTAGGCACACTCAGTAACATTAAAGGAGAGCCAAAACGAAAATTATATTTCAATAAAAAACGCCAAAAATAAGTTTTATAAATGAAAAAGAACGTGACAGATTTTCACAAACTTTATCACTGTTAAAATATTGGTTAATGTCATGAATTTTGACACGCTATAAAATTCACGGTATGATGTCATTGCATTAATTCATAATCAACCATGAAGATTCAGATTACGACAAACTTATCATGAGATTAGAAGACACTTGCATCAAATACAGTTATCAAGTGGGACATCAGTACCAACGCAAGCTCTAGTTTAACAAGCACTCATGTTCATCATGCATCTCATTCGTATGGCGGCGTTTGAATGAGCTGCTGTGGACTATAAATCAATAACAACAAAACATTATTCATGCATTGACATCATATCATAGCATAACAATCAATCACGCGATGATGTCACTCAGTGATCCTTATGATAAATTGAAGTAAGCGATTTTCCGTGCCAAAATTTACTATTAAGGAATTCAAAATTATGCAAATTTTTTAATTTTATTTTACTTAAATTTAACAGAAGCATAATTGTGCATGTTTTGTCAACATTCTATCTTTTTGCGGTGTCAGTAGCAAAGAAACTGGTGTACATTTTTAAACAATTTTGGTGGATGATGTTGCTGTCTATGACAGCACCATCTTCCACCAAATTTGTTTCAAAATGAACACCAGTTCATCTTTTAATTTAATTTGAAAATTTATAATTTTGACAGAGTGCTCAGAGTTAAAGGACTGCCTCATAATACATTGACAAACAATGTTTAATTTTAAAGATAAACTAATTCATTTAAAGACATATTTTTTTAGCTTGAATGTGACAAGCCAGGTATAAAGAGACATGTGCATATGCACTCTATAAAATGTCATTCACCCAATAAAAACCTTTACAAAAAATTCAAAACATTTTTAAAACTTCGATTTCTGTAAACATCAGAGAACAGAAAATACTGACAACTTGACGGATGACGGTTTTAGTAATCCACTTTCAATCATAAAACTCTTAAAACTGAATTCAATGCAGGAACCTGCTGAACATGTAATTCGCTGAAGAATTTGCAAATAATTTGACTGAAAGATTTTTGCGCCTTAGGACCAAATAGATTTTATTCAAATATGTTTTCAAAATATTCCATATGGATTTGACAATAACAAAATAAATCACATTTATGAAATATAGAATTAAATGGACTGACTACACTGCAATATTTTTTTTACAGAACATCCTTCCATTTCCTAATTTTCCATTACACAATGTGTGTCACCATATTGAACCCAGAATGCAAGAGCCAATCAATGGTCTTATAACAAGTAATTTCTGCGAGCAATCGGGAATAAAATCTAATGCTGCACTTCGCAAATATGGCTGTACAATAATGTCCACAGTAAGCGGATCACGGCTGTCCTAGTCAGCTATGAGGCGTCGCAATGACGAAAGCTGAAAATTTGTACAGATAATTTTATCAGAGAAAACGTTATTTAACAACACCATCAGAAATTGGCAATCAGAGATGGCCAACACTCCACGTTCCATTTTTTGTTGTTGCTGTTTTTTTAGGTTAACTTTTCCTGATTAAAACAATTTTCACGAAGTTTAGATATATGAAATCTGATACATGAAAGAAATTCATACACAGATTTGAAATAACCAGAACCATAGCTTCTTGTAAACAGCTTGCAGATTAAACGGACCCAAATGCAATTATCCATTCCCCCCCCCCCCCCCCCCCCTGAAACCCCACTCACCTCAGTAGGGTGGGTGAGGGTGATGCTGATGATCAGATCACACTAAGATGGAGAGGTCAGTCAGTGTCAGAATGAAGCAATCAGATCTGTCATATAAATATCTGATGTTATAATCAATATATGTCACTCGTTAATTGACATCACAATCAAATGACGTAGGTCTGATACGAAAGGTGCATACATTGGAAGTAACTGTCTGAATTGTATGTCTTATTGGTGAATTTATAATTCAATAAACAGTTAGTTGCATAATAAGGAAAAATTAGTTACCTCTCCGAGATGTAGAAATTGTTTGAGTGTAGCTTTCGTGACCATCTCAGTCACTTCTTCAGCACTAACTGATGAAGAAGTGACCGAGATGGTCACGAAAGCTACATTCAAACAATTTCTACATCCCTGAGAGGTAACAAATTTTTCCTTATTATGAATCATCCTGGGATCGGGACTAACTTTTTCGGAAATAGTTAGTTGCATATTTTGGAACTCAGTTGACTAGGAGCTGTTGCAGCTCCAAGTCAAATTAGTTTCAAAATATCAACAGCTTACATATATTGTTATCATGAAATCGAGATTCTCAGAATTCAGTGCTAAAATTTGATAGAAATGTGCAGGGCGGAGCTAAATATGGATCCCTCCATTGGAAGAGCGCACCCTCAATAATCATTACCCCTCAATGAGAACAGGGCAGGATAGGAGTATAAAATAAGTTGATAGGATGGGATAGAGCACCCTCTGGTGTTAAACATGATAGACAGGAGAGGATGGGATGGAGCACCCTCTGGTGTTAAACATGATAGACAGGAGAGGATGGCATGGAGCACCTTCTTGTGTTAAACATGATAGTCAGGAGAGGAAGAGATGGGGCATCATCTGGTGTTGCACATGAGTGATAGGAGAGGACTAGTGGGAGCACCCTCTTGTGTTAAACATGATAGACAGGACATGATGGGATGTAGAACGGCTGGTGTTAAACATGATAGACAGGAGAGGATGGAATGGAGCACCCTCTTGTGTTAAACATGATAGACAGGAGAGGATGGGATGTAGCACGCGCTGGTGTTAAACATGAATAATAGGAGAGGACTGGATAGTGCACCCTTTGGTGTTAAACATGTTTGCCAAGAGAGGATTGGATGGAGCACCCTCCTGTGTTAAGCATGATTGACAAGAGAGGATGGGATGAAGACCCATCTGCTGTTAAACATCAGACTGGAGAGGATGGGATGAAGCACCCCCTTATGTTAAACATGATAGACAGGAGAGGATTAGATAGAGCACCCTCTGGTGTTAAACAGGATTAACAGGAGAGTATGGGATGACGCACCCTCTGATGTTAAACATGTTAGACAGGAGAGGATGGAATGAAGACCCACTCTGGCATTAAACATGATGGACAGGAGAGGATTAGATGGATCACCTTCTTGTGTTAAACATGATAGACAGGAGAGGATTAGATGGATCACCTTCTTGTGTTAAACATGATAGATAGGAGAGGATTAGAGGGATCACCTCCTTGTGTTAAACATGATTGACAGAAGCGGATGGGATGGAGCACCATCTCATGGTAAACATGACTGACATGACAGGATGGGATGAAGACGCACTCTGGCATTAAACATGATAGACAGGGGAGGATTAGATGGATCACCTTCTTGTGTTAAACATGATAGACAGGAGAGGATTAGATGGATCACCTTCTTGTGTTAAACATGATAGATAGGAGAGGATTAGAGGGATCACCTCCTTGTGTTAAACATGATAGACAGGAGAGGATTAGATGGATAACCCTCTTGTGTTAAACATGATAGACAGGAGAGGATTAGAGGGATTACCTTCTTGTGTTAAACATGATAGACAGGAGAGGATGGGATGTAGCACGCGCTGGTGTTAAACATGAATAATAGGAGAGGACTGGATAGTGCACCCTTTGGTGTTAAACATGTTTGCCAAGAGAGGATGGGATGAAGCACCATCTGGTGTTAAACATGATTGACAGGAGAGGATAGGAGGAAGGCCCCTCTGGTGTTAAACATGATAGACAGGAGAGGATTAGATGGAACCTCTTGTATTAAACTGATAGTGGAGAGGATGGAGCACACGCTTGTATTAAGCATCATAGACAGGAGAGGATGGGATGGAGAACCATCTGGTGCTGCACATTGATTGGTAGGAGAGGACTAGATGGAGTACCCTCTTGTGTTAAACATGATAAACAGGAGAGGATGGGATGGAGCACACTCTGGTGTTAAACATGATAAGCAGAAGAGGATGGAGCACCCTCTTGTGTTAAACATGATAAACAGGAGAGGATGGGATGGAGCACACTCTGGTGTTAAACACGAGACTAGAGAGGATGGGATGAAGCACACGCTTGTATTAAGAATTATAGACACGGAAGGATTAGATGGAGCCCCCTCCGGCATTAAACATAATAAACAGGAGAGGATGGGATGGAGAACACTCTGTGGTTAAACATGATTAACAGGAGAGGATGGAGCACCATCTGCTGTTAAACATGAGCTTATGGGATGAAACACCCTCTGATGTTAAACATGATAGATAGGAGAGGATGGGATGAAGACCCACTCTGGCATTAAACATGATGGACAGGAGATAAGTAGACGGATCACCTTCTTGTGTTAGACATGATTGACAGAAGAGGATGGGATGGAGCACCATCTCGTATTAAACATGACTGACATGACAGGATGGGATGAAGACGCACTCTGGCATTAAACATGATGGACAGGAGAGAAGTAGATGGATCACCTTCTTGTGTTAAACATGATTGACAGAAGAGGATGGGATGGAGCACCATCTCGTATTAAACATGACTGACATGACAGGATGGGATGAAGACGCACTCTGGCATTACACATGATAGACAGGAGAGGATTAGATGGATCACCTTCTTGTGTTAAACATGATAGACAGGAGAGGATTAGATGGATCACCTTCTTGTGTTAAACATGATAGATAGGAGAGGATTAGATGGATCACCTCCTTGTGTTAAACATGATAGACAGGAGAGGATTAGATGGATAACCCTCTTGTGTTAAACATGATATACAGGAGAGGATTAGAAGGATTACCTTCTTGTGTTAAACATGATAGACAGGAGAGAATTAGATGGATAACCCTCTTGCGTTAAACATGATAGACAGGAGAGGATGGGATGGAGGACCCTCTGGCGTTAAACATGATATACAGGAGAGGATGGGATAAAGCACCCTCTTGTGTTAAACATGATTGACAGGAGAGGATGAGATGCAGGACACTCTGGTGTTAAACATGACTGACAGGAGAGGATGAGATGCAGGACACTGGTGTTAAACATGATTGACAGGAGAGGATGAGATGCAGGACACTGGTGTTAAACATGATTGACAGGAGAGGATGAGATGCAGGACACTCTGGTGTTAAACATGATAGACAGGATAGGATGGGATGAAGCCCCATCTGGTGTTAAACATAACAGACTGGACAGGATGGGATGAAGCACCCTCTTGTGTTAAACATGATATACAGGAGAGGATGGGATGGAGCCCCCTCTTGTGTTAAACATGATAGACAGGAGAGGATGGGATGGAGCCCCCTCTTGTATTAAACATGATTGACAGGAGAGGATGGGATGCAGGACACTCATGTTAAACATGATAGACAGGAGAGGACGAGATGCAGGACACTCTGGTGTTAAACATGACTGACAGGAGAGGATGAGATGCAGGACACTGGTGTTAAACATGATTGACAGGAGAGGATGAGATGCAGGACACTCTGGTGTTAAACATGATTGACAGGAGAGGATGAGATGCAGGACACGCTGGTGTTAAACATGATTGACAGGAGAGGATGAGATGCAGGACACTCTGGTGTTAAACATGATAGACAGGAGAGGATGGGATGGAGCCCCCTCTTGTATTAAACATGATTGACAGGAGAGGATGGGATGCAGGACACTCATGTTAAACATGATAGACAGGAGAGGACGAGATGCAGGACACTCTGGTGTTAAACATGACTGACAGGAGAGGATGAGATGCAGGACACTGGTGTTAAACATGATTGACAGGAGAGGATGAGATGCAGGACACTCTGGTGTTAAACATGATTGACAGGAGAGGATGAGATGCAGGACACGCTGGTGTTAAACATGATTGACAGGAGAGGATGAGATGCAGGACACTCTGGTGTTAAACATGATAGACAGGATAGGATGGGATGAAGCCCCATCTGGTGTTAAACATAACAGACTGGACAGGATGGGATGAAGCACCCTCTTGTGTTAAACATGATTGACAGGAGAGGATGAGATGCAGAACACTCTGGTTAAACATGATTGACAGGAGAGGATGAGATGCAGGACACTCTGGTGTTAAACATGATAGACAGGATAGGATGGGATGAAGCCCCATCTGGTGTTATACATAACAGACTGGACAGGATGGGATGAAGCACCCTCTTGTGTTAAACATGATAGACAGGAGAGGATGGGATGGAGCCCCATCTTGTATTAAACATGATAGACATGAGATGGGATGGTGCATCATCTGGTGTTAAACATGATTGACGGAAGGATGGGATGCAGGACACTGGTGTTAAACATGATTGACAGGAGAGGATGAGATGCAGGACACTCTGGTGTTAAACATGATTGAGAGGAGAGGATGAGATGCAGGACACTCTGGTGTTAAACATGATTGACAGGAGAGGATGAGATGCAGGACACTCTGGTGTTAAACATGATAGACAGGATAGGATGGGATGAAGCCCCATCTGGTGTTAAACATAACAGACTGGACAGGATGGGATGAAGCACCCTCTTGTGTTAAACATGATTGACAGGAGAGGATGAGATACAGAACACTCTGGTGTTAAATATGATTGACAGGAGAGGATGAGATGCAGGACACTCTGGTGTTAAACATGATTGACAGGAGAGGATGAGATGCAGGACACTCTGGTGTTAAACATGATAGACAGGATAGGATGGGATGAAGCCCCATCTGGTGTTATACATAACAGACTGGACAGGATGGGATGAAGCACCCTCTTGTGTTAAACATGATAGACAGGAGAGGATGGGATGGAGCCCCACCTTGTATTAAACATGATAGACATGAGATGGGATGGTGCATCATCTGGTGTTAAACATGATTGACGGAAGGATGGGATGCAGGACACTGGTGTTAAACATGATTGACAGGAGAGGATGAGATGCAGGACACTCTGGTGTTAAACATGATGACCGTATGGTGGTTTGGGTGAGCAAACTCAATCTTGATGCAGGAAAAAGACACAGATTAGAGGGTGCCACAAAATGGGTAAGAGAGGATGGGCATTGAGCAGAATTGCAGACTACATTATATAACATAATAAGTACAAAACAAGATGGGAAATAAGAAGGAACAATCATTTAGGATTAAACTGATAAGAGTAAAGCTCGTTTTAAGATGGTTACCAGTTGAAATCATGGATCACAGTGCGTGTCATCTGTTTATATGAAGAGCAATAGTTGTGATTGTTCTTTTTCTCCTCTTGTACTTCACTCATACGTTAGCAATTGTCGCAATTGTCACGCTAAACATTTCAGCAGAAAGAAGATAAAATTCGGTCTCTGTACAATGTCTCTGTCAATTTCCTAGAGCATGTTCACAAACTAGACATTCAATTTAAAGGTATCTGTGTCTTGATTTTTTATGATTTTGTGCAGAGTGAATTCCATAATTTAGATAGAATGATCTTTGGAAACTATTCAGTCTGATGCTTGGTAATATGAAGATGTTGTTATTAGCTTTCCTGGTTACTGACATGACTGCAATCTTTAATACTTTGGTCAAGAATGCTTAATTTCCTTAGAGAAAATGTCCATTTGCAGACCAAGATTATTTTAGAAGATTTATCAATGAAATGACTGGCACGGCTATCACGCCAGACATTCATGTTATAAATTTGCAAAAAGTAGATTTCTCTTGGTCTGCAAATGGATACCTTCCAACCCCACTGCAGAAGGTGTCTTGGCCAGTTTGAGTGTTAACACTTTACTGGTTAAGATTTTTTGAGAAAATTTTAATCTTTGCTTAGTAAATGTTTTTTTATTTGCAGGTCAGTTATGGAACCAGTCGTTCCAGCTATAAATTCGCAAAAAATAGTCTTCTCATGACCTGTAAATCGACATTTCTCAAGACCACTGTAAAGGCTGGTTTTGGCTGGCTTGACCATTAAATAGTTAATAGTGATGTCATACATCCCTAAGCTTGGCATAAAAACAGTGTTCCTCCAGAGATGGTATGTCTAACATTTGAAGCATTGCAGTGAGTTCTGTAGTGGCTGCAGTCATTCTTGATGAAACAGGATGATTTCCTCTGAACTGTTTCAAGTTTCTCAATGTGAGTCTGACAATGTCGATCCCATATTATAAATGCATATTTGAGTATAGGTCTCATCAATGTCGTGTAGTGCTTTGTCTTGCCTTTCATTAGACAGGAGCGGAAGTTGTGCTCATTTTTCAGTATTCACCACAGTCACTGACAATGTATGAGTTTGAAGAATACACACACTCGACAGAATTGGATGGAGAGGGTAATGCAAATTGTGTCGAATGAGCTTTCTTCTCATTCAAATTGCTGTTCTCATTTCCTGAAAGTTTATTATGGAGGGTTAATCCAAGGTATTTTACACAATCAGTACTTAGTGGCTGGTCATGAATTTAATTCTGTGTGTGCAAGATTGACAAAAGAAAGACATGAATAAGGCCCATAATCTTGACTCTCATAAAATAAGTACAGAAACCTATTTACTTGTCAATTAACACACTAACCGTCGAATTTGTTCAAGAAAATTTCTTAAAGAAAATGTCCATTTGCAGACCAAGAGAAGCCTATTTTTGAAAATTTGCCACTGGAATGACAGGCTCGGTTATTGAGCCAGTCATTCTAGTGACAAATCTTCAAAAATAGGCTTCTCTTGGTCTGCTAATGGACATTTCTCAAGACAACTGCAGAAGCCGTTTTTGGCTGATGCTGAGTGGTATAGGGTTAAGACACCTATGGAAGCACGGTAATCAATAAAGTTAAAAGATTGATTTCTAATTAACAAATAAAATAAACTAAAAATAACACACATAAACCAATCAGCTCAACCAATGATGAATCAGCCTAAAAATCTGAATGCCGATCCCTGAACTCTGCGACTATCAATGTCCAGAAACCTATACGGGTAAGCTGTTGAATATTTTGGGGTCATTCCATATAAGGACCAAAATTTTTGAAATCCGTCAAGTCAAAGTTTCAGATTTCCTTCAAACTTTGTCAGAGTAAGCATATGTATGTATTAACAGGAAATTCCAAGTATTATAGTGAAAGGTCAAATACTTTTTGAAAACTGGCCTATCCAATACCCCCTGCCTAAAATTGACAAAAATTTGTAACACAATTTCTATGTTTGAGGCTTCGTATCTCACCGACTACAGTGCTCACAATACTAGGTCTTTTTATTTTAACAGTCTGGTCACCATAGTTCGAGAAAATCACAAGCATTTTGTGCTGACCTGTTTTAGGCATGTATTAGGGGTCGTCAAAAATGCCAAAAAAGATTTTTCATATTTTAATCCAAATTTGGTGATGCCGTAAAATGTATTTGTATTTGGTTTACACAAATGATTTCTATCCTGTTAACTAGAGCTACTGCTTCTTTAGTGATATTTATTACCTAATGGCAAGATATGCTCCGCAAAAATTTTGTGGGAGCCATACCCCCACCCCTGTTCGCTAAAATGGGGTGACTTCGTAACATCTTTTTTCAAAATAACCCCTTTCAATTTTTTTAATATTTTGGTCAATGTTATATATATGGTCAATGGTTACAGGGCCAAAAGGTTCACTCTTACATTTGTTTCCTTTTAGAGCTATGGCAAATACAAAATCTGATATTTTTTCAAAAACTTGTATGATATTCGATTTTGGGGGGTTAATAATTTTAAAATTATACACTCTAGAAGTATGAAACAAGAGATGTAGCGCATTTCACTGCCTTATTAAAAGAAACAACCAGCATTTCCCTTTTACAAAATAGATAAACATGGATTTTAGAGATGTCAAAACCTTACTTTGTTAAAATTTGACATTTTTGTGGGTAAACTACACGTCATTATTCAACAACATTTTCAATGGGAATAACATATTGCCTGGAGAATATTTAAAAAACAATTTGACTATAAGTTGTTGCTGACTTAGCCATCAATAATTTTCAGTCAAATCATTTTCAAAATATACACCAGGTACAGAGTTTGTCCTGTAAGCTGGTCGAGCTGCAACAGCTCATCACTCAGTCTTGAGTTATCCAGTGTTAATAAAGACTGAGAGATTTCATATCTAGAGAAAATAACTCAACCTTCAGAGCGCTGTATATAATTAGGTCAATTGCTGTAATAGACATAGGTAGTGAGGTGATATTGATTAGTCACATGGTCTCAGTTTTTCTCAGAGATCTGCATGCAAGTATTGCTATCAACAAGAGTTCAGTCAAGCATTTTAAGTGATCAAGATTAGGCAGCATGACCAGTGAAAGTGTTTAATAATTACTGCTTTGAAACATTGACATTGTTGCTGATACACAAATGTTTAGATATTTACTTTAGAAATTTAATAATTCACTATACATTTTAATGATAAATTAGGCCTTTTAATTTGAAAAGTGTAAACTTTGACTAGGACACATTGCCCAATGGCTGAATTACCAGAGACATTTTGTTCAGTTGGACTTGTCACTAATGATAAATATCATAAGTTTACGGATAAATGCTCTGTAAATGATGTTGTACAATTGACGACTACAGATAAAACACTTGTTGCAATGAGAAGCGGCCAGAGTGAGGATAGTTTAGAAACAGTGTGCTGTTGCCACAAGAAACACTATCTGCATATATTCTCGATGATGAAGCAGAACACTTCATGTTGTGATCCCCTAAAAGTTCACAAAAAGCTTATTAAAAAGGGACTAGTTAATATAGATCAAGAAATTGTGGCATTAATACAGTCGAAAACTAGAGAGAGAAAACAACCTGGCCAAAAGATTTGCCATCATTGTTTGCAGAAAATTAATAACCTGATAGATTGTAGTGACAGTGAACCGGAATCAATGGCCATAGCAGATACTTTGTACAGTAATGCTGAATGCCTCAACTCTAGTTTCTCAGCAGTTGGAGTTTCTCCCCTAAAGAGTGTCCATTCAGAAAGGAAAGTATCATATGGTAAACGAAAAATCAAACAAATGGCAGAAGCAACAACAAGTCATGTGGCATCCCACCTAGGTTTTCCACCTAATAAATTAGTTGCTGACACTTCACAAACTGAATGTACATGTGATTCTAAGTTAGATGTGGACTACTTGGTATCGAACATGAATGAAAAACTGTCTGTGTCATCACGAAATCAAAAGATACAAGCATTGACTATTACACCTAAATCATGGTCGATAGATAAAACTGTTCAGGTTTTTCAGGCATGTGGTGTTATGCGTTATATGGTGAAACAAGCCAGACAACTTGCGCAGAATGATGGAATACTCGCTGATCGTGAAACCTTTAAAGAAATAAGCTTGATCAGCATACACTAGATAGTGTTATTAACTACTACCAAGATGATACTGTATCTAGACTATTACCCGGGGAAAATGATTTTGTTACTATAAGAATTTGTGGTACCAAAGAACATAAGCAAAAACGGCTAATCCTGACAAATTTGAAGGAAGTACATGTTAATTTCAAAACAGAAACGGGACTTAAAATTGGTTTCTCTAAATTTGTTGAGTTAAGACCCAAATGGTGTGTAACTGTTTGTTCTAGCGGCAGCCACAATGTTTGTGTATGCGAAAAACACCAAAATGTAAAGTTTATGGTGGATGTTATCTCTGAAGACTATCATAACCTAATTGACAAATCTGTATGTGACAGTAGTTCTAGAAATTGCATGCTGCAACGATGTGAAAAGTGTCCAGGAACTGCATTTCTCAAAACTTACTTAGAGCAAGACCTTTACGAGCACATGGATGAGGATGACATCATTAAATTCAATGAATGGGTATCCACAGACCGAATTGAAATCATGCGCGGAGAAGTATCAGTTGAAGATTTTATTTCTATATTATGTCAATGGATCCAAGAATTAACACCACATTCCTTCATAGCGAAATCTCAAAGTGAATTCTTGAAAGCGTGCAAACATGATTTAGATGACACTACTGCCATTGTTGTTCTCGACTTTGCTGAAAATTACAGCATTATTGTGCAAGATTGTGTACATGGATTCTATTGGAACAATTCTCATGTCACGATACATCCTTTGGCATTTTATGTTAAGGCTTATGGAAAGTTGAATGAAGAAAATGTATCCTTCATCTCTGAGTGTCTGAAACACGAAACAAATACTGTGTACTGTTTTCAGGAGATTTTTACAAGATATTTGAAGGAAAAGTATCCCAATATTCATATAATTAAATACTTTAGTGCTGGGTGTGCAGGACAATACAAGAACTTCAAAAACTTTATTAATGTCTGCCATCATTATTCAGATTTTGATATTAAGGCAGAATGGCGTTTCTTTGCTACCAGCCATGGTAAAGGTATTTGCGACGGTATCAGTGGCACAGTGAAGGGCTTAGCCGCAAGGGCTAGTCTGCAAACAGCGCTTATACGAAATGCTAGTGAATTGTATGAATTCAGCCAACAGAACATAAGCAAGATCAAGTTCTTCTTAGTTAGTAAAGATGAGATCCAGAGCCATCATACAATGTTGGAAGAGTGGTATCTCCTTGCCAAAACAGTGCAAGGAACCAGGTCATTCCATTCGTTTGTTCCAAATGACACTAACTCTATCACAGTAAAGCGAATTTCAACTGATGATGTTTCATACACTCGGTCATTTTCTAACACACAACCTGGTATGTCATCAGAGATTCAGAATTTAAATATCCCTATGGAACTGTCTTTGAGTGACTATGTTGGTGCATTGTATGACAAAAATTGGTGGTTTGGCATAGTGTTAGAAATTAGTCTAGAAAATGAGGACTGTCTCATTTCGTTTATGAAGCCGCATGGACCAGCTCGATCCTTTAGTTGGCCAAGGCGCACAGACCAGTGCTGGGTTCCTTTTTGTGACATTCTAAGTAAGGTGTCAACACCATTGACAGCAACTGGCCGGCAGTACACTTTTCCACAAACTGGTATCGACTTTATAAATGGACTATTTAAATAATTTGGAGGAGCGGTATATGCTGGATCATGTACCGTATCATCAATTATTGCCGAGGTATGTAGTATTATGTACTATCTCTTAACACTTTTATATTATATCATGTGTATTAACCAATGCCTGTCTCAGTTTATTAAATAATTCCATGAAATGGGTGACATTTAGGCATACTTTAGTATGAGAGATTACACATATTGGCCTGGTCGCAGTGTGTCAAAATTGTCTATAAATGGCCAGAGAAGTCCATGTAGATGTACTAATATGACCATAATATACCATTCAATGTCCACCTATGATGAAAAAGTATCTAAAATGCTAAAGTAGAGATATTTTAAACTTTTTAAAACAAATTAGATTGTCGCGAACAGAGTCAGGTCTTTGGGTCTAGAAAATCGATGTTTATGTATCATATAACCAGGGAATGCTGATTGGTTCTTCTAATATAGCAGGAGAACTGGTTGTATCGCTTGTTTCATGCCTCTAGGCCCTATAATTTTAAAATTATTAACCCCCAAAAATGGAATATCGTACAAGTTTTACAAAAATATCACATTTCTAATATGCCATAGCTCCAAAAGGGAACAAATGTAAGAGTGCAAGTTTTAACCATGTAACTATTGACCATATATCTAGCATTCACCAAAATAAAATAAAAATTGAAAGGGGTTATTTTGACTTAATAAGCGATGAAGTTGGCCCTCTTTTGTGAACAGGGGTGGTGCATTGGGCCCCCCCAAATTTTTTGATGAGCAAACCTTGCTGTTAGTCAGTAAATATTACTAAGCTAATATTAGCTCTAATGAACTGGGTAGAAATCATTTAGTTACAGCAACTATAATATACATTTTACTGTATCACCAAATTTTGTTGAAACAGGAAAATTAGCTGTTTTTAACGTTTTTGGTGACCCCTAAAACACACCCAAAACAAGTCAACACATATTGCTTGTTATTTTCCTCAAGTATGCTGACCAGAGCATTAGAATGAAGATCTAGTATTGTAAACAGTATATTGGATGAGATATGATGTCTCAAACATTGGATTTGTACTTGAAACTTTTGTCAATTTTAGCATAGGGGTCTTTGAGAGGGCATTTTTCAAAAAGTATTTGACATATCAGTTAAAAAATTGTCATGCTCAACTAAAACATCCATATGCTCACACTGAGAAAGTTTGAAGGAAATCCGTGACTATGAGTTGACGGGCATTGGTCCATCTTATACGGAATGACCCTTTGGAATATTTTGAAACTACTTTGACTGGGTGCTGTTGCTGCCATAGCAGCAACATCGCCCAGTCAAATTAGTTTCAAAATATTAAACAGCATGTTTATTAAATAGTAAAGACATACAATTCATACAATGTGACAGACTATTAAGTGCTTAAGATGGACTAAATCTAGTTATTCATGATGTAATGATTATGACGTCATCTTGCATGTCACATAATTCATTATGACGTCATACGATGGAGTGATAAATTGGAATGGTCCATTATCTTTATCTTTCTTGCCAATCAGCCAATATATGTAGGTATTACTTATAGATTAAAGATTGGAGATGCATTTAAATTTTAATTTTTTCCAGGGGAGTGCCATGTCACACACACCCCACCCCCTCACATCCCTCCACAGAAGGTGTGTGTGTGTGTGTGTGTGTGCGTGCGTGCGTGCGTGCGTGCGTGCATGCGTGCGTGCGTGTGTGCACACATAACCATCCAGTCAGTTTGACCACCCCGCAATGACGCATGACATAATAACTTGTGTTTTCGTATGCTGGTCCGCATGTATTGGACTGATGGCCTGAATAAATGTCTACCCTCATATGCAAACAAGAGTGGCTGTTCAGAAAGCAGAATGAATGTTTAATTTCCTAATGGAAGCGAACTAGCCATGAGAACAATATGAAAGACAGACATAACAAATATAAGAACAGCTTACTCATGGATAATTAATCTCACTAGAAAGTATCACTAGACACTTGTTATGTTGTAGCCTATAGGTGAATTAACTTTTAGCTATACCCCACCCATCTCTAACCTGCAACCAAGCTTTGCCCATATTGTGATCGATTGAACCTTGAATTCCCACAATCCCAATATCACCGTAACTATACAAGTACACTGTTGAATATTTTGAAACTAATTTATGACCATGGCAGCAACAGCACCCAGTTAAATTAGTTTCAAAATATTCAACAGAATGTTTAATAAATAGTAAGGGACATACAATTTGTACACTTGACAGACTATAAAGTGTTCCTGATGGATTTAGGTATGTCAATCATTACATATTTTGATTGTGACATCAGCCTATATGTGACATAATTGATTATGACATCATATACTTGATCGACAGATTTGATTCATCTATTGTCTGTCTATCTGTGAGTATGTGCATGCATGAATGTGTGACTTTGGGCTAGGGGTCCTAGAGGTGTATTGATTTAAGTGTAAAAAGATCAAAGTTCAAGGTCATCAAAAACATACATAAATATCAGGCATGATAAGCAAAGTTCTACTGAAGGGATCTTGACCAAACTTGTGTGGATGGGTAGCTATGGAGTTGTAAAAAAACTGTATTGATTTTGATGTCAAAAGGTCAAAGGTCAAGACAAAGGTGGGATCATGGTGAGAGTCCGACGAAAAGGAATGCTTTCTTAAGTATTGCTATTCAAATATTTTGTCTCAGATTTTTAAAACCCATACTCAGGCACCATATACATCACTTAAAGTGACTCGCAATGTCTGTGATGAATGAAATGTGTCATGAACATGTCCCACGCACACAGCATGAACATGTCCCACGCACACAGCATGAACATGTCCCACGCACACAGCATGAACATGTCCCACGCCCACAGCATGAACATGTCCCACGCACACAACATGAACATGTCCCACGCACACAGCATGAACATGTCCCACGCACACAGCATGAACATGTCCCACGCACACAACATGAACATGTTCCACGCACACAGCATGAACATGTCCCACGCACACAGCATGAACATGTCCCACGCACACAGCATGAACATGACCCACGCACACAGCATGAACATGTCCCACGCACACAACATGAACATGTCCCACGCACACAGCATGGACATGTCCCACGCACACAGCATGAACATGTCCCACGCACACATCATGAACATGTCCTACGCACACAGCATGAACATGATCATGTGCCAGTTTTCATGTATTCTCACACAAACATGCACATATGCAAGCACATACTCCGACATGTACTTAGGCTTAGAAAAACTTGCCAAGCACATAACTAATGGTATGACCAATAAGGATTAATAGCAGGTCTCAGCTATGAGACTGTGTAATGTCATCATTTGAGATCAAAATATGTCCTCTGAGGGACTCTGTTGATTTTATAAAACTCAAAATCTGTAATTTTTTGTTGCGTATCAGGATGATAAGGCGCCATCTTTAACCATATGATTAACCCTTTAATAGTCAAATTTGGTCAAGAAAATTGAAAATATCTGCCTGCTGAATTTCCATTTACAAGCCGAGAGCATACAATTTTTTTAAATTTATCACTTGAATGACTGGCTCGGTATGAGATAAAGTTGCAAATTCACCACTTGAAATTTACAGTTAATTTGTGCAGCATATTGTCAGATTCCTTGAGACAGGCAAAAAGGAATACATTTTCATTCAGGATTAAATATACATCAATACGGTTCTGTTGTCTTAATAACTCACTCAGTTATACCACTAAAATATAAAATCAATAAAATCGATACTCGCTCTCGCATCCTTTTTTATCACATTGGATACATTTTCAGCTGCGTTCTTCTGTTGTCTTCCTCCTAAAAGATATCATAATGCCATTTAACGTGGAGGATCTATTCCTTGGCTTTCCACCATGATCCTATTGTGATGTATATTCATAAATTCTCAAATTTAAACATGATGGTTTTGACTAAAGAATCTGTTGATTTCAATTGCACACATCATCAATTGTGAGCATGAGAATGAATAAATGTGTCTGGCTTTCAAATGTTAAATTTCTCTTGGTCCATGAAATAAACATTTACTAAAGAAATATGTAAATTTTCTATTACCACAATGTGTAAAACACTAAATTTTAAAATTAAATTAAAAGCTGAACATGTTCATTTCTCAACAAATTTGGTGGTAGAAAGCGACATCGTCCAGCAAAATTGTTGAAAATGTACACCAGTTTCTTTGCTATTGACATAATAAAAGATAGAACATTGTCATCAGTGTGTTATTAAGGGTTAACTGATAAGGAGTGCTAAGGATATATGTATGAGTCCATTATGAACAGCTATAAGTGCAGTCTAACCATCTAAAGATGTCTCTACCAGATACTCTTGGAACACATTGATGGCTTGTTCAGGTTTTAGAATTAATCAAAGTTAATCTCTTGAGAGACTACCATAAATTGCTACAGAGGACTGAAGTTGTTCTTGGGTCAATGGACCTTCAACCCATTTAATTTTCATGACCAATCATGTGCACTGACAATTAAGGCGTTAACAATAGCGATCAGAGATGCAGACGAAGTTTCTTCTCTGTATCCGGATCTAATGTAAAAATAGGAAATTATAGTTTATAGAATTAAGCTTAATCGTGAGTTCAGATTTGAGGTAAATCGAATCAAGTTGCCACTTTCTTGGTCTGCAAATAAACACACAACCGGAGAAGCCATTGTTGGCTAGATGATCATTAACCCTTTAGCCCTCAAAATTTGTCAAGAAAATTTACATTTTCTTATAGAAAATGTCCATTTGCAGACCAAGAGAAGACTATTTTTGAAAATTGACCACTGGAATGACTGGCGTGGTTATCGAGCTAGTCATTCTAATGGTAAATTTTCAAAAACAGTCTTCCCTTCGTCTGCAAATGGACATTTCCCAAGACCACTGCGGAAGCTGTTTTTGGCTGATATGAGTGTTAAAGGGTTAACCCTTTCAACGACAAATCCCTTAAAAAGTAAATTCTATTCAATGCATAGCGTATTTTTGGAATATTTTGAAATTAATATGACTGGAAGTCATTGCTGCCTAAGGCATCAATGGCTTCCAGTAATATTAATTTCAAAATATTCCAACAACTTTCCTGTTTGTTTGCCCTGAGATTGAGATATGGGGAATTTATCAGTGAAAGGGTTAACACAATGCGATTCAAATAAATATTACCATGTCATAGTCACTGTGACTGCTTGATGTAAAGGATTATTGACATACACAGCAGACAACGTGTCGGTGTCTAGTCGGGCATGGTTGTATTGATGTGGCCTGAGATTTATAACAACGCTTAATGCAAATTGGAGCCAAAATCAGGGTTATACACCGCGGAGCCAAAATCAGCGTTATACACAGTGGATTTAAATGAGCTATGTTCCTGCATCCTTTTCTGGAACTGAATTTCAAGAACCATCCTCTGACAGTCGCGTTTGTGAGGATCAATGAACTGCACACAATTAGAAATGAGAAGCTATCAGCTTAAATAAGAAAATCAATGTGATTTCATCAAGGTGGTGTCTTGTTCATTTACTGGTCCACAAGGTATAAACATACAGTACAGCTCAATCAGGTACAGTGTTTACAAAACAAAATCACAAACCTGTTATTTAAAAGGAAATATTCTGTTGATTATTTTAACGCTATTGACCTTCCAGTTTTAGCTATGCCCCGCCCATCTCAATCTTAGCTCCACCAACACCAACCCCATGTTGGGATCGATCGATCTCTGAACTCCCTTACTATCAATTTCCAGAAAACTATACATGTAAGCTGGTGAATATTTTGAAATTAATTTGATTGGGTGCTGTTGCTGCCTAGGGCAGCAACAGCCCCCAGTCAAATTAATTTCAAAATATTTTACAGAATGTTTATTAAATACGTGTCAGACTATTAAGTGTTAAAGACAAACTATTTTGGATCATTCATGACTTCATGAGTATGATGTCATCCTACACATCACATAGTTGATTATGATGTCATATGATGGATGGATAAATTGGAAAGGTCTAATGGATTGGAAGGCAGCAATGTTATTTCTGAGCTGTAGTTATACGTGCTACAGATAATGTGTGTAGTCTGGGTTCCTCATAAGGGTCATTTTGAGGGCATAAAATTATGTGGCAGAGGGTCCATGCGACCACTGAAAATCTGGTATGATTGTTAAATGCGAGTCAGTTTTATAGGTTTTTGCACAAACATACCTATAAAATCTAGCATTGGACCCCATAATTCATAACTGTGAGCATATGGTACCCTCTAATATTTGCATGTATGAGAAAATATTCATGGGAATCCCAATTTTCAGTTTGGAACCCCAAGATTTCAGGTTGGCCCCCTAGATTTCAGCTTGGGACTCCTATATTTCAGGTTGGGACCCCTATATTTATGTGTGGGGTCCCTGGGACTTAGATGGCATGAGAAAGAGTGTGTGTATTGTTGCTGGCTGGCTTAGCTTGAACACTGTCAATTCCAAGTAAGGCATTTTCACAAGATCATACAACACAAAATTTGCAGAATATCCAGCTATGCTACTTGCCATACACAGACAAAGTCTTTGCCCCTAATGTCTTACATGTACATGCAAATATGACCGAAATGTATCGCTAACATTGTACATGTCACAAGATGTTTGCGTGTACAAGATGTATGTGTGTGCATTAAGCCACGCAGTGTTCATCAATCTTAGGAAACTAATGAAAAACAGACACTGATTAATTAGATTGACTGTGATTAATTGCTGTATGGCTTCTTCTGATTTGATGAAGGCAAAATGGCATTCATTGTTGGGAGTATATTTCTCGTCAATGTGAAACAAAAATGTGTTCCCTAAATATCACACCGATGTCAAATGGTAAATTGCTACCGTTGGTATAAAAAAAAGTTATCTTTTTAATTTTGGCAACACTGTTGTTGAAAGATATGGACGGATCCGATCTCTCACTCAAGCATCTGACGTTATAATCAAATATATCACATGTTAGTTGACGTCACAAAGATAAAAAAATCTGTCATGAAGTGTATGAATTGTATATATTTAATGAATTTACAATTTAATAAGCATTCTGTTGAATAATTTGAAACTAATTTGATGGGGAGCTTTTGTGGTCATAGGCTTAATTTCAAGATTTTTTTTTTATCATATCTTTTTTAATTCTCATGTAGGGCCACGTGGTTTCTTGTGTTAAAATTTGAGCCAAATTGGACCATCAGTTTTCGAGATATCCATAGATCTAGAATTTGATCTGATCTGGATCAGTTTTATTATCGGGATCACGGGCACAGGCTGGAAATCATATTTCGCAGTAAGATACTTTGTTTTGTTAAAATTTGAGCCAAATTAGGTCAGTAGTTTCCGAGATACAGCTCTGAACAGAGACATGTATGCATGCATGCACGCACGTACATATGCACAGGCACACTGATGGACACAGTGATTACCGCATACCTCCCACAAAGCTGGGGGGGGGGGGTTTGGGGGGGTAATAATACATTTCTAGAATAGTGTAATTTTAGTGTTATTGCCTAGAAAGTAATGGCATGACGCAATCTAGAGGCTTAGTCTATATTCAACCATTGAATAAATCAGAAAGGTTAGTGAACATATTTATGGAAATGTATGAATAATCTGTCATTGATCAATGTTAGGGCCAGCGATATTGGAGCATCATTATATTTCCAATATGCTGTCGGAAGCATCCATAATAGCATATAACTACAATCTCTCATCAGTTCATTTAGACAGTCGTTCAAGCTTATGTAATGAACTTAATATGCGCAAACAGTCGTCAATCAGGGACACATACATGTATGAACAGATAATCGCTTCTGCTTGAAGAATGGCCGAAAAATAAATAGTTAGCTTTTTAAAACAGAAAGTCTATTATTACACGTTGTCTGTTAGTCTGTCTATCAAATTTTGGACATTTCTAATAAAGACGTCTGTACAGCGCAACTGCATGTGCGCTTGTGTTACAAACCAAAGTACTTGGCCAAACAATTGCCATGAGAAAGTTGAGATTAGCACCGATATTTGTAACATTAACATATATATTAGCATATTATGATTGACAGATTATGCAAGCATTTGCATCAGATGTGGCGGGTATTTGATCCTTGTGCGATTAGACAAGCAGATGTTCTTGATAATCATTAAAAACAATAACTGAGCGACCCCTAGGCTCAGCTCAATTACTGACATTTCATTCGCTCAGTCGCTCAGAAGCAACTACAGCTGACATTAATCATTTAATGGGCAAGCCGGCCAAAACCGGACTCATCAGTGGTCTTGAAGAATGTTCAATTGTAGGACAAGAAGAATATTTTGAAATATTCTCGCTGGAATTACTGGTTCAATAACCGAGCAGTGATAAATGCCCACGTACAACCCATGAACATCATTTTTATACCCCACCAAAAGATTTGTGGGGTATTATGTGATAGCACCATCTAGGCAGGTGAGCGGTCTTCGGAATGTCTTTGGACATCAATATGCAGGAGAAACACCAAGACCATTTAAAATTAGGATACAGGAGTACTTGCTCTCTATCACCAACCTGTACAATCACAAAAGATACGACATGCTAGTATCCCGTCATTTCAATTAAGCCCAGCACAACAGCATAGGATTATTCAAGTTCTCTCATCAGATCCAGCAGGTCCAAATTCAACCATTTGGAGAAAGCAGAGAGAATGCCATTGGATCCACCAACTCGACACAATGGAGCCAATATTAATAAATTTAGCAGTGTAGGAGACTTCGAGTATGCCTCTTGACTCCAAAACACCACAATGCCACTACATGTGCAGAAAATTCCCAGGCATACCAAATCCCTATGTCTACCAGTGACTATCACCGTCTGTCATTCTTCATGCGCACAGCTAAGGACTGGAACACCTTGCCAGAGCAAACTGTCTCAAGGATATCACTTAAGATGCCTTCAGAAGTGCACTCCAACACTTGCCATAGCACACAAACCAACACTCAGCCACTAGGTACTCTACTGCAACACAGTGACAGGGAGCAATGGCCCTACCTTGAGGAGCCTGGAGGACTGAGCTTCTTTTATCTGTTTTTAATCATACACCCAGAGCCAGAGTCTTCAATTGAATGGTGTTGCCAGAAGGAAGAAAAAGAAACAGAAGAAGAATATCTCAAGTGCCACTCGGGATACTCCATTTTGTCATTGCCAAGAATATTTTACTCCAAATTCCACATTGAAGAAACACATGTGTATTTGAACAATTGGTCTGGGAGAATCTTTAGAATGAAAATAGTTTCTGATGAGTTGTATATGTGAATCTCACGAATATGAATTATAAGAACATGAATTAGGCACCAACATTGTTTAACGAGTCTTATCTGGGCCTACAAATGGACATTTCTCAAGACCGCTGCATTAGCCATTTTGGGGTGATTTGGGTATTAAAGGGCTAAGAGTGTGGATTTACAAGAAAATAAAACCGATGTAGACATTGTTTTGACAAACCATTTTACTACAAAATGCACATAATAATGGGGGTTAAATATCGCCTTGACAGTGAACAGGTTAAAGGTAGGATGAATATGACAGTATACAGCCTAACCACTACCGCCCCAGCATTAGGGGTAAGTTACATGTACCTGATCTAATCAACATCGTCGAAGTTATAAAGTAGAGCCAAAGATTTTGCTATTTAATAGGATAACTCAAATTCTGTCAATATTATATATTGGGTTCATAGTCATGTCACAATCGTGACAATGGAAACACTGCCTAATGTGGCGTCATTAAGCCCATTGCTTTTATTGACACTAACAGGATGAGCGTGCGCAAAGGTTACCTCGCCAGAATGCTAACAGTAGGCCTACAATTGTTAAATACTTGAAGGGAGTTTTGCATTTCACATAAATCAAACTTTCATCTTTTTTTGTGGCAGATGCTTAAGATGCTATTTCTGTACATCAATAACTTCTAGGGCAGAAAAGAGAAGAAATGTATGATTTTAATAAATTACGTAATTAATCATAGCGATGTTTGACAGTGGAGTTGGTTAGCATCAGCATCTTCGCTGTACTGGAATCAATATTACCCCTTGTAATCACCATCATTAATTTGCATATATCACTGATATCACCAAGAATTGACTCCACCTGAAGAACTCTGCTGTGCGGAAATCAGATTCATACCACAAATATTGGTACACAAAATCGAATACTGACTTGCCGATTTAAAAAATAATTTGACTCAAAAGTGGTTGTTGACCGTCAATCAAATTATTCTCAAAATATGTTCTCATGTTTCAAATCATATGCTCTGCATATAGCATCAATGTTCTGGGCAAATCAGGATGAAATATGATAACCCCTTAATGGCCAAGAAAATTGTGATTCCTTTTAATGTGAATGCCCGTCTATAGGTCAAGAAGACTATTTTAGAAAATTTACCACTGGAATGACTGGTTTGGTAAATCGACACAGTCATTCCAGTGGGCAATTTTCTAAAATAGTCTTCTCCTGGTATGCAAATGGACATTTCTCAAGACCACTGCAAGTGCCAGTTTTGTATAGCTTGACCATAAAAAGGCAAATAGTTGATGACCTAATTGTTACTCCTTAGGACACTTATGTCAATATTCTATCTTTTACAGTGTCAATAGCAAAGAAACTAGTGCATATTTTCCAAGAATTTTTGGGGAAGATGTTACTGTCATCACCATCATCTACAAATTTTTTTTAAAAATGTACACCAGTTCATCTTTTACATTAATTTGAAAATTTAAAATTTTGACATCAAAGTGGTAAAAGTTAATCCTTTAATAGATGATGAGCACAATAAGCAGAAAGTGAGAAATTTACTATCAAAAAAACAATTGTTTTGAAAATAGATTGACTAAAATTTTTTTAAGTGTAATTTTTAATCTTCAAAATCATCCAGTCAGTATTATGGGCACTCATGAAATTAGATGCCTGTCAGTCAGCATCGTAGACATGCTCATGCTTGATAACATAGCATAGCATCATTTCGCAGATAATTATATATACACAATCGTCAATCAGTTTCACAATGACAGTCAAGTGTCTCGATAATAACATCATCAACACACCCAGGGGAGACAACAAAGCGAATGGATAGCGTCACTGGGTCAGCTTGGCCATTAATTAGAACTAATATATAGGTGAGCATGACAGGTTTCAGAAGAACAAACATGTCATTACTCTTTGAAGGTGGAATAGATCGTGGCAATAAATTAAATTATTCTATAAAACTTTCAATTAGAATTAAATAAATAAATTCAATATTCAAATGAACTACTTTCAGGATATTGAGAATGAGTTAATCATTTTACCCCTTAGTGGTTAACCTGACCAAATGTCTATTTTGCAGGTCAAGAAGACAATTTTTTAATTTGCAGTTGGAATGTCGGGCTCGATAATTGAGCCAGTCATTCCAGTGATAAATTTTCAAAATTAATCTCTTGGATTGCAAATGGAGATTTCAAAATTAATCTCTTGGATTGCAAATGGAGATTTTCTGAGAAAATGTTCTATGAGAAAATTTTTATTTTCTTGACTAAATGCTATATTAAATGAACTGTTTCTAAGCATATAGTACCTCTGAACAGATTCTGAATAGAGGTTCCCATGATATTGCAGGAACAAGGGATTTAAAAATCTGGCAGAGATTAAATCTTGTGATTGAAGATAAGAACATAAAAAATATTGTATAATTTTTTGATATGAAATAGTTTTGGCTTGCAGGCTGTATCAATGGAAACACTTTGTGTATTGTCGTTAAATGCGAGTGCGGTTAAAGCTGAGAGTGGTGTGTGTGTGCCTGTGTAAGGGGGTAATTAGGATATAATGCTCTCATGAATATTCCCAGAGGAAGATAACTAACTCTTACCACTCTGATGTCAAACTTTTAAATTTTCAAATTAAATTAAAAGATGAACTGGTGTTCATTTTACAACAAATTTGGTGGAAGATGGTGCTGTCATAGACAGCAACATCGTCCACCCAAAATTGTTGAAAAATGTACACCAGATTCTTCGCTATCGAACCAATAAAAAATTGAATTTTGACAGAGTGGTAAGGGCTAACTAAATCATCATTTTGACATAAAGTCAGGACCTTCTCACTGTACATCAACACCGTCCCCAGCCATGAGTAATACCTTCAATAATTTAGATATATTGATGAACCTTTTTTGGAATTATCAAGCACCTGTATAGAGCATCCTCACAGCAAATTTTGTCATCATAACTCATGTAAGTGCGTATTCACAAATAGGATGACATATATAATGCATAAGGGAAGGTTTTTGTCAGAATTTTGCTTCAAAAGTTGTCCTAAATTTTCCTAAATACTATCCTTTTCGCCCCGAGCTCGATCCTTTATCATTTGAATCTACAAGGTTCCAGATATTAGCAGAATTACTAAAATCAGTTCATCGTTCCCGAGATAATATCATTTATATGTTTTCTCAGAATATTTACCCGAGCCCTGAGTTAGTGAATTTAACCCTTTAAATGGTCATGATCGGTCAAGAAAATTGCAATCTTTGCATAATGAGTGTCCATTTACACGCCAAGAGAAGACTATTTTTTAAATTTTAACACTCGAATGACTGCCTCGGTTATCGAGCCAGTTACTCCAGTGTTAAATTGTCAAAAATAGTCTTCTCTACACAATTTCTGAGCAGTGTCTGACAGGACAATGGCATTGTTATATTGGCATATGTGACTAAGCTAAGGGTTGTCTGAATATGAATGTTAAGTAGCTTGACACTGGATGGCTGTCAATATGACCATTGGGTTATAGATACACTTGAAACATTATAACAGACTGGTCATTGATGGTATCTAATTTCATGTAGGTATAACTACATAAATATTTTACATTACCGTAATACATTTTATATTACCTTATTCTATTGACCTTTAAATTTGATCAACAAAAAATTTCAATTATCTTATCGAAAATGTCCATTTGCTGACCAAAAAATAGTTTTTTAAACTTTACACTGGATCTGATTGGCTCGATTATCATTCCACTGGTAAATTAAAAAATAGTCTTCGATTCGTCTGCAAATGGTCATTTCTCAACAGCAGTACAAGGGCTTGAGTGTTTAAATAACAGAGTATAAAACACAGCACACATTCACGGATGCAGCTTGCCAAATTTCACTTCCTATATGTGAACATAACAGATGATGCCTTCGATGGCAATAACTTTGCTATGTAATTATTCTCGAAATATGAAACTGATTTTGCACATATACGCATTTGCTAGTAGTGTTGCCCTTAGTTAAGTGACTGTTCAATTTCAAGCTTATACAAACAAACCAGTCTCTGTACCCTTCAAAGGCACTCAGGCAAGTTACAAAAAAACCTAGTCTTCTATATATTTATGTGAAACTTACCTTACACATGTTTTTTATTAAGAATATATATATATATACACACAGGTCTAATGAAAACATAATAATCTATTACTAATAAACATGGATGTGCCAGAACTTGTTTGTAACACCCACTGCATATCAGGCCATCAAAAGGTGGTTGCTAAAGACAGGTGTACACTTAATACAAGTCACGGGCAAGCATTATATAGTAGTTGGTATCTAATGATGGCAATTTATTAATACAGTGATCATAAGATCACACAACTTAAAGAACCACAGTCATTTTGGGGCCAGAGCCAGGTGCCTGCTATAGACAGGTTTGATTGTTGCAGGTGCACCAACACAGTAATGATACTTCAACCCTTTAATAACTAAATTTGGCAAAGAAAATCAAAATATTTGTTTATTCATTGTCCATGTGCAGGCTAAGAGAAGACTATTTTTGAAAATTTACCAATGAAATGATGAATGATTGACTCTGTAACTGAGCCAGTGAGTCCAGTTGTAAATTGTCAAGAATAATTTTCTCTTGGTCTGCAAATGGACACTACCCATGACTACTGCAGAGGCTTCGCAGCGAAAGGGGTACAATATTTGACTACAATTTAAGTGTGAACAGGGTGATGGGAGGGATTAAAACATGCTGTTATATGATGTCACTATCAGAGGCTAAAATAATGGTTCTAGTTCTGCTTCTTGACAAATTGGAAAGCGCACATTTATTAACTATAAACATATATGAGAGAAAAACCTGCTAATCATTACAGATACATTTAATGCTTAACCATTTAACCCTTGAATTTATTCAAGAAAATTTATATTTTCTCTAAGAAAATGTCCATTTGCAGACCAAGAAGAGTATTTTTGAAAATTTACCACTGTAATGACTGGCTCGATTATCGAGCCAGTCATTCCAGTGGTAATTTTCAAAAATACTCTTCTCTTGGTCTGCAAATGGACATTTCTCAAGACCATTGCAGAAGCCGTTTTTGGCTGATATGAGTGCTGAAGGGTTAATAATACGCCTTAATTTATGCAGAGCTCTATGGTCACCGTGTTTTTTACAAGCTTTACTTTATAATCATATGCATTATCTTCAAATCTAATTAACTACAAGTTACAGTAAAACTCAGCTTTCCAAAGCAAAGCCCGGAAACAGGCTAGTTAGTAAGAAATGTTGTGTTGAATATTTTGAACACAAGGCAGCAATGGCTTCCAATCCAATTATGTTCTAAATATTTAACAGTATGTTTTACCTTGTTTTGGAAACATTTAAAGTTATTTCTGAGTACTGTATCTCTGCCAAATGCTTTTGCCAGCAATGATAATTGTCAGCAAAAGTGTTCCAAAGATATTTAGCTGCCTTCAAATACATATGTGTGGACAGCAGATTTCTGCACATCATTTTTTTCCTGCCTGAATTGGTTTATGAGTCCGAGAACAGCTTAACTAAGCAGATCTAGGTGTCTGATAGGAGCATGATGGATACGGGTGTGGGGGTGGAGGTTGGGGGTGATTATGATGTGTGTCAGAAGCTGTGAATATGAATACTGTGAATACAACCGAGCCAGTCATCGCAGTGGTAAATTTTCAAAAATAGTCTCTTGGCCTGCAAATGGACACCCAATAAGCAAATATTAAAATTATCATGAGAAAATTTTACCATTAAAGGGTTAATCACACAAATTTCAGTACTTTCTGAGTTTGAACCATTTATTAATCAAGATCCATAACATTTTTTAAAGTGTTTTACTAAGTGAATGTTCATTTAAAAATTTGTTTTACCATTGAAATAAGTGATCATTATGTTTATAATGTAATATTAACATGTTGCAGGGGATCTGCGTCGCCGCCATTAGCTGTCCACTCTAAGAAATCAATACCTCTTGATCTACCTGACCAATCGCATCGCGTCTTTTGCGGCAACAAATTTGAGCGAACCAATCACCGGCTAGCTCTGACCAGCAGTCAGTTCAAAATCCCTTTGTTAGCCTTCATTCTGTTTCGCGCCCTCAGCAATTGAACATCAATTTAGAGTAGAATCTCAACACAGTTTCCAATTTGCATAGCTATTTCTCCCTCCCACCCTCCTATAACTGATTGTCTGTATGTATGGGGTGTGTATGGTTAGTATTAGTATGGAGATTCGTGGTTATTAAACATGTATACAGATATATGTAATTTATCATAGCCCAGTGTGACAAGCTTTGTGGATATTAAACATGTATATAGATATATGTAATTTATCATAGGCCAGTGTGACAAGCTTTGTGGTTGTTAAACATGTATACAGATACATGTAATTTATCATTAGGCCAGTGTGACAAGCTTTGTGGTTATTAAACATGTATATAGATATATGTAATTTATCATAGGCCAGTGTGACAAGCTTTGTGGTTATTAAACATGTATATAGATATATGTAATTTATCATAGGCCAGTGTGACAAGCTTTGTGGTTATTAAACATGTATACAGATATATGTAATTTATCATAGGCCAGTGTGACAAGCTTTGTGGTTATTAAACATGTCTATAGATATATGTAATTTATCATAGGCCAGTGTGACAAGCTTTGTGGTTATTAAACATGTATACAGATATATGTAATTTATCATAGGCCAGTGTGACAAGCTTTGTGGTTATTAAACATGTATATAGATATATGTAATTTATCATAGGCCAGTGTGCCAAGCTTTGTGGTTATTAAACATGTATATAGATATATGTAATTTATCATAGGCCAGTGTGCCAAGCTTTGTGGTTATTAAACATGTATATAGATATATGTAATTTATCATAGGCCAGTGTGACAAGCTTTGTGGTTATTAAACATGTATATAGATATATGTAATTTATCATAGGCCAGTGTGCCAAGCAATAGTATTAAATAACCATGATTACTGCCCATCACTGAATTGTTTGTCTTATCACCATCTTTCTGGCCTCTTACCACATGGGTCACCATGTCCATGTGGTGAGTCAGTGGTGCCTCTCCACTGACTCTTAAGTTAATTCGACTGTTATTGAGTCATCCATTCCAGTGATGAAATTTCAGAACTAGTCTTCTGTTGGTTTGCAAATGGGCGTTGTTCAAGACCAGGAGCACAGTCTGGTATCAGGTGGCATGACTGTTAAAGAGGTAAATCAATCTCAGGCATGACTGTTAAAGAGGTAAATCAATCTCAGGCATGACTGTTAAAGAGGTAAATCAATCTCAGGCATGACTGTTAAAGAGGTAAATCAATCTCAGGCATGAAAGTTGTAGGCTATTCTTTGACACTAACATGATTTAATCCTTTAACCCTCAAATTTGTTCCAGAAAATTTTGATTTACTCATAAAAAATGTCCATTTGCAGACCAAGAGAAGACTATTTTTGAAAATTTACCACTTGAATAAATGGATCGGTTACCGAGCCAGTCTTTCCTGTATTAAATTTTCAAAAATAGTCTTCTCTTGTCTGCAAATGAACATTTCTCATGACCACTGCAGAAGCTGATATCAGTGTTAAAGGGTTAACCACTTTCAGTTAAACAAACCTTAAAATATTCAACAAAATATATATTTTATATACAATTTGAAATCATCAACTGATTCAATGACTTGGCATGACCCATATGTACCTACACATAAACTGAAACGCAAATGAAACATCACATCAATAGAGGATATCAAACGCTCTATTTTGAAATGTGCGCAACTTTGACTATGGACATCGGAGGAAGCATAATCGCCACAGTCTGTAGAATGTTTTGCGAGTGCTTTCTCTTGGGCCAATCACACAATGGCCAGAGTTAGGGTGCACAAATCAATACATTGCATGCCCACCATGGGCATTGATCACGGACAATGTGTACATAGAATGAACAAGGCAGCTGATAAACACCATTGAGATATGGCCCCATACCCTCAGGAAGGCTGCACTCAGTTTAGCAGCAGTTGTCGGCTTTGGGTGCGGTGTATGAAGTCTTTTTTGGATCTCATCCAACAAGTATTCAATGAGTCTCAAATCCGGAGAGAGGGCAGGCTAGGGCATGACTCTGATGTTGTGCTGCTGGAGGAAGTTTGGCTCTGGCAGTGTGGGCACAGGCATTGTCCTGCTGGAAGTTTGTGGTGGCTCTGGCAGTGTGGGCACAGGCATTGTCCTGCTAGAAGTTTGTGGTGGCTCTGGCAGTGTGGGCACAGGCATTGTCCTGCTGGAAGTTTGTGGTGGCTCTGGCAGTGTGGGCACAGGCATTGTCCTGCTGGAAGTTGTGAATCGCGCAAAATGGGGCACAATATGGGGTCTCAGAACTTGGTCTGCATACCATTCGCCCCTCCTTCACCATACTCTGGCTCTGCCATCTGCATCTGTAGAAATGCATTAACAATTTTCATCTGAGAAGACTATGGTCCTCCATTTCTGATGACACCAATGCTGACAATGCATGGACCACTGTAGACATTCCTGACAGTGACGAGCTGTGAGTAGAGGACCCCTGGCTGGATGACGACATGACATGTTGTTGGTGGCCAAATGACGTCGGACTGTGTCTTCACTAATGGGTCGCTGGTGGGTGTCAATGGTCTGACAAGCTGTTTCCGTTGCTCTAACGAATCGGTCGTGGTGTTGACGTAGTCTGTAGCGGTCCTGTCGTGGTGTTGTGACGCTGAGGCGACCACTGCATGGACGGTCATTGGTGCTGTTAGTGATGTTGTATCGCTGCCTCAGACGTTGTAATTAGTGCGTACAGTGCAATTGAAGGCATTTGCAATGACTTGAGGACGTCACCCGGTATTCAGGCGTCCAATGGCTTGTTCACGTTGTTTAGCACTTAGTCGTGGCATGGCGGCTGTATCCAAATCACAACTGGCAGCCTTTGAATTATGGGTGTCTTTTATATCCAGAGCTACCATTAGTTGCACGTGCATTTCAATTTTTCTGTGAATTGATTCCATGACACGCACAAGACATAATCATCCAGGCATTTGCGCACTTTAACTCTGGCCATTGTGTGATCGCCACAAGAGAAAGCACTCACAAGACATTCTACAGACTGTGGCGATTATGCCTGCAAAGAACTGGCTTCCTCTGATGTCCCTACTCAAAGTTGTGCAGATTTCAAAATAAAGCTATAATAGCTCGTGATATCCTCTATTGATATGACGTTTCGTTTGCGGTTCAGTATACATGTATATACCAAAGCTACAATATAACAATGTCTATTAGCAATCATATAATATATATATATATATATATATATATATATATATATATATATATATATATATATATATATATATATATATATATATAATATATATATTGGTTATTTGGCCAATAATAGTAATTATGGCGTTTTGTTTCGATTGATGTTCATCCTTGTAATTTATCAGAAATTGCTCTATTCATTTCTTTTTCTGCTTTATTCGGCTGTCAAATGAAAATGTTCATTCACAATCATACAACTCTGGGTTCAAGATGAACATAAAGTCCAACCAAACAAAGCTATAAAATGTTATAGTATGATATATACTTAGTTCTCATGAACTCTCAAGACTGATATTTCACAACAGTGAAGAACAATCAACGTTCTTAGTCGCATCAAACCACAGATATATTAAAAGTTAATCAATGTGGACTAGCCATTCTGTCACCATCCAACAAAACTGACCAGTGGTCATATTATCAACTCACTAATGGGAGGAGGGGTGTGTGTGTGTGTGTGTGTAGCCGAGGTCAGTAGTCAGATGAGTTGAAGAAGTTAATGATTATCATATTGGATGCATACAGTATCAATATGACCATCATTATTGGGAGAAAATTGGCAGAATATGCGGGCAGCAAACTGTTTGGCATTAAGCTATATTGATGATAGATAAGTTGTGCATGTTTACTTAATAACCTGCAGTGTCAGTTCTGCTTTGCTCTGAAGCATCATTAAAGGTAAATGGGCTAATTCAATGTGAAACAGGAAGAATAGCTTTTAGTCCTTAAACCCTTTAACACGCATATCAGCCAAAAATGCTTTCTACAGTGACATTCGGAAATGTCCATTTGCAGAACAAGAGAAGACTATTTTTGAAAATTTACCACTGGAATGACTGGCTCGGTTCTCAAGCCAGTCATTCCAGTGGTAAATTTTAAAAAATAGTCATCTCTTGGTCTGCAAATGGATATTTTTAATGAGAAAATTAGAAATTTTATTGAACGAATTCGACGGCTAAAGGCTTAATGTTAAGAATGGTTTAGAAATTATTTTTTATAATTTACCACTGGAAGGACTGACTTGGTTTAAAAGAGCCAAACATTTCAAATTTTCAAAAATAGTTTTCATAATTTACCTACAATTTGGACATTCATCAAGTCCTCTGCAGTGGCCTGTTTGTGCCTGCTTGATCAGTAAAGGGTAAACTGTTTGACTGAAAGTTGTTGCTCAAAAAGGCTGAGCAGCAATTTCCATTCAAAACGTTAAATAGAGGATCTGGAACGAGGTCCCATTTAATATCACTATTATCAACCGGGTAAAAAAGTATCACATTGAACATGTTTTAGCGAGTGTAATGTAACAATTTACGACATGGTTGATAATAGTCATATTAAATGGGACCGAGGTTGAGATTATATTTATCATATAAACTGATATTTTGACAAATTGTCCATATAAATCGATCTCTGAAAGTCATTTGAACTCATCATTTTGAGCCGTTTGATTTCATCGCTGTGACGCATCATCTGCTAAGATTTCTGACAAATGTGCCATAAAAAGTAATGACAAACAAAACATTGTTATTTCAGACTTGAAACCACTTTTAATACAACTTTTAACATTTCAGCAAATTTACAAATATCTTTCATAACTAAGATAGTATATATATATTAAAAAATTTAAATCAACAACATAACGTATACCATCTTGTTTAAATTTTCGCCCCCAGCTTCCTTAGGAAACATTTGCGTGGCCACAGGGCATACAGGAGTATTACATTACGCACTATCTAACCAATGAAAATATTTCTTATGCATTATTTAACCAAAGAAAATCTTTAGCTGAATATTACACATGCATACATATAGGGAAACAAGAGGCCCAAGGGGCCTGTATCACTCACCTGGACCATAGGCATTTCAACTAGAATGATCATTAACAATAAGTAGAACCCTAATGAGTTGAGCAGACTTGTAACAAGAAAACTAAGGCGATGTTTCCTTATGTATCAACTTCCATTGAACAAACTTTTATGGCCCTTAGTCATCAATATTTCAATGGCTCTGGAGACACTCGCGTTCCTGAAAACCAGGCCATCCAAGATGGCCGCCCTACCATATGGCCAATCAAGTTCTCTTGAACAAACTTGGCTCAGCGCTTGCCCTAGATCATATTTCATGATGTTTGCATCAATTCCCCAAGCGGTTTCGGAGATTTTTTAGACGTTTCTTAAAATTTGATAAAATCCTAGATGGCCGCCGGCCCAATTGGTCTATCGGCTTCATTTGAACAAACTTGAATTTCTATGCCCTAAGGATGCTTCCAGCCAAACATAATTGAAATTAGCCCAGTAGCTCTCGAGAAAACATTTTAAATTTCCCATTGCTTTAGTATGGGAGCTTTTGGCAGGAAAATAACCCAAGATGGCCACCAAACTGTTTATCTGACAGTTTCGAAAATTTCAAATTTGAGATCAGAATACTAAAAACACATATGAAACCAATTTCGACATAAAAATCCATTAAATAAAAAAAATCCAATATGGCCACCAAACACGCTATATTTTGATTGGCCCACGGTGGCCATGTTTTTTGACAGATTAACTTCTCTTGATCAAACTTTAATGGCCCTGCGTCCCTAATCATATCTGCCAAATTTCAGCCTGATCCCTTCAGAGGTTCTGGAGAAGTTTTTTCGCTAAAACTAGATCAACAAAGATAGCCGCCGAACCATTTGACCAACCAAGTTCCCTTGAACAAACTTGGTTCAGCTCTTACCATCGATAATATTTCATGAGGTTTGCATCAATACCCAAGAGGTTTCAGATTTTTAAAAACGTTTCTAAACATTGGCCAAAATCCAAGATGGCCACTGACCAAACTGGCCGATCGCCTTCGTTTGAACAAATTTGGATCTCTATGCGGTAAGGATGCTTCCTGGCAAACATAATTTCAAATCGGCCCAGTGGTTCTTGAGAAGAAGTTGTTTAAAGAAAAAGTTGACGGACAGACACCGGACGACGGATGGTCGCCACGGCATAAGCTCGCTTGGCCATTCTGGCCAGGTGAGCTAATAACTGGGACGGGCTGAAAGCCTTGTTTACCTGATAAAACAAGTTATTAAACAGGATTTGAATAAAATGTTTATGTAATCATCTTCAACATCATAGAATGAAATTGGTTAAAGTCCCTTTCACTGACAAATCCTTGCAAAATTATATTCTTGACGATATAAAGCTTATTCTGCTGAATATTTAGAAATTAATTTGACTGGAAGTAGTTGCTGTGTTATAAGGCAGCAACGGCTTCCGGTCAAATTAATTTCAGAATATTCAACAGTTTTACTGTATGGTTGCCTAGAAAATTAGACTATGGGGAATTCATTGGTGAAAGGGTTAAATGTAAAATGTTGATATTGTTGCCAATATATGGTTGTCATGGTTAGAGTTGTCATGGTTAGGGTTGTCATGGTTTATATTATTAACCCTTTAACACTCATATCAGCCAAAAATTAGTTTGAGAAATGTCCATTTGCAGACCAAGAGAAGACTATTTTTGAAAATTTACCACTGGAATGACTGGCTCGATAACTTAGCCAGTCATTCCAGTGGTAAATTTTCAAAAATAGTCTTCTCTTGGTCTGCAAATGGACATTTTCTATGAGAAAATATAAATTTTCATGAACAAATTCAAGGGTTAAAGGGTTAAATGCTCTACTTAATGAATGGACATATTAGGTATAAGGAAGCCCTGCATGACCATAGGCCTTCAGGAAGTGATGGAGAAAGATGATATTCTAACGTTCATATTTAGAACCAATATCCTCAAAGATGATGCCATCAAAGACATGACTATAATAAGCTTAACCCTTTAACACTCAAATTTGCTTTAAAAATTTCAATTTCCTCATAGAAAACATCCATTTGCAGACCAAGAGAAGACTATTTAAAAAACATTTACCACTGGAATGACTGGCTCGGTTATCGAGCCAGTCATTCCAGTGGTAAATTTTCAAAAATAGTCTTCTCTTGGTCTGCAAATGGACATTTCTCAAGACCACTGCAGAAGTTGTTTTTGGCTGATATGAGGGTTAAAGGGTTAATAGCATCTGAGAAACAAGAAGATACATCCCATTATCAAAACTTTGTCCTGCTGTCATTTCTTGCACACAATGTCAGTATATAACGCAGAAGAAATCAAAGCACAAACTTAGATTTGAATTCCCTCCCCCCCCCCCCCCCCCCCCCCCCCCCCCCTCTCTCTCTCTGGACGGATTTACCGTAACTGTGGGGACATCACTTTTTTCTCTCATTTTTTGATTTGCATTTCCTTCGTGTTTCTGTGTGCGTTGGCAAAATAAAAAATACTTCTAAGATGGATAGCGATTATTACCATTAACTAAAAGAAGTGAGAGAACACTGTGGGGACGGTCCCCACACAGAGCGGGGACCTAGTGAGAGAGTCCCCACAAATGTGAGAAACAGTGTGGGGACATACTCTTTGGTTGGCAGTTCATGCATTAGCAGCAGTATGTGGATGGGAGATTACACCACCCCCTAGACTGTGCACGTGAGTGTTTATCACATCACGTGTTCGTATGCCTCGCGCAATATATTTTTTACATGAGAGTGTGAGATAATTTTGTGGGGACATTTCAATGTGAGAGAAGGTGAGAGAAATGAAAAAACGTAAAAAAAATTGAAAAACATGAATCGTGGGGACACAAATTCTAAATATATTTTTCGGACGTTTCACGCTTTTGCCGATCGTTTGAGCGACCGTAATTGTGGGGACAGGGCATTGTCCCCACAATCCGAGCATGTCCCCAGAGTGTAGGGTTTAGACGTGAAAATGTCCCCGGAATTACGGTAAAACAAGTTCTCTCTCTCTCTGCATCACTTTCCTTCTCTCAAACATCTCTCTTTCCTGTCAACGCTTTCTCTTCCTCCATCCCCTATCTCCTCTCTCACTCCTCACCCAAACTCCCACCACCCTCCATCAAGGAGGTGGGAGGAGGAGGAGGAGGTGGTTAAGTCTTGTTTTTCCCCAGACCCCAAACATGACGCATTTTCGGAATCACTATAAATGAACTAATCTAGAAAAGTAATATCTTATTGTTCCCACAAAGTTTTCACATGTCTGTCATACCTCACCACTCACCCACACACCTACCCAGCTCCACACACATATGCACACGTGCACCCAAAATTCCACATTGAATGAATTATACTAAAATGATAGCTTTTCATCAGATTCTGACAGCACTTAATGAATCTGTCAATCATTAGTCATTATGGCAGAAATGTTGACAAATAACAACACAATTCATCCTATATTCCCTACACAATATTTAATAAGTATTATAGTTAAAATTCAACCTTTGACGGAAATTTGATGCTTATTGCAGCAACCAGAACTTTTAGTTAAATTAATTTTGCAATATTCAGTAGATTTCATATTGAGTCCAATTCAAACAATGTTGCTCGACAGCATTAGACTATGAGTATGCTTCTGCAAGGAGCTAATGCTGAGCACAATAACAGGAAATGATACAATGCTTGAAGAATGTACAAGTCAAAACTCTCAGCCTACAAATCAATAAGTATCACGGGTAGATGTTTGATGGTGTACATTCTTTCAGAGAGTAATGATGATCTGTGCCGATAACAGCCTCTCCCAGACCCTGTGCCGATAACAGCCTCCCCCTCTCAATCATTCTTACAACTGCTGCTTATTATCCACTCGAAAACGCCATTTGAGGATATATAGGAATGTTCCCAGTCATATGTGTGTACGTACGTATGTATGTGAAGGATTGGTTTCCGTTGAATAACTTGTGTTTGACTGAACGGACCTTGTTCAAATTCAGAATATAACCTTAATAATATTAAGACGGATGTCAAGTTTATGTTCCGTTAGTTTTAATCCATATTTGACATATTTAATATAGCCATAACGAATTTGAAACAATTTCAGAATATAACTTAATAATATAACAGTGGAGCTCAAGCTTGATTAGTTCCATTAGTTTTCATCACTATGCAAGAGTAATTGCCTTTGAAATATACAAACTTTATTTATTCCGAACAATAACTTGCGTTAGAGTAAACGCATACAAACCAAATTTGGAATAAAGCTTAAAACTGTGGAGTGAAGGTCAAGGTCATGTTTCGTTTCGTTCTGTTAATATTTTCCAGAGTTATCAACCCCTTGAAAGATAAAAAAACTTTAATTTGACAGTTTCCAGACAATAACTTGTGTTAGACTAAACCGATTCGAATCAAATTCAGAATATAGATTAATACTACTGAGGCAGATCTCAAGTGTGTGGTTCATTATTTTTTAACAAATATTTGGCAAAGTTATCACCCTTACAAACTTCATTAATTTGGCCATTTCCGGGCAATAATTCATGCTAGACTAAACAGATTTGAACCAAATTCAGAATTTAAATTAATACTATTTAGACTTATCATCTAAGTACTGCATGGGTCAGATCTCAGTTTACCAATGTTGCTAGATGCAAGGGTGAATGCCAGCCCAGAGCTGTTCTCCTTTTTACCCGTGTCATTTGAACCACTCTGGTTCTATTTGAGGGATCGTTTTCAAACTTGGGTAGAAGTGTGCCTGTGGATTCCAAGGACCTATGCCAATTTTGGGATTAAAATTTAAAATGCAAAATCAACAGCTTTCAGCAACATTCTTTTCAAGTCAATATTTAACATATGAGTTGCTCGGAGAGAATTAGTCAATCGTTAATACACGAGTCACTCGGAGAGAATCATTAAGTCTTTAATACACGAGTCACTCAGACAGAATCAGTCAATCTTTAATACACGAGTCACTCCGAGCGAATCAGTCAATCTTTAACACACGAGTCACTCGGAGAAAATCAGTCAATCTTTAATACACGAGTCAATCAGACAGAATCAGTCAATCTTTAACACACGAGTCACTCAGAGAGAATCAGTCAATCTTTAATACACGAGTCACTCAGTGAGAATCAGTCAATCTTTAACACCAGAGTCACTCGGAGAGAATCAGTCAATCGTTAATACACGAGTCACTCAGACAGAATCAGTCAATCTTTAATACACGAGTCACTCAGAGAGAATCAGTCAATCTTTAATACACGAGTCACTCGGTGAGAATCAGTCAATATTTAATACGCGAGTCACTCGGAGAGAATCAGTCAATCTTTAATACACGAGTCACTCAGACAGAATCAGTCAATATTTAATACGTGAGTCACTCGGAGAGAATCAGTCAATATTTAATACACAAGTTACTCAGAAAGAATCAGTCAATCTTTAATACATGAGTCACTGGGAGAGAATCAGTCAATATTTAATACATGAGTCACTGAGAGAATCAGTCAATCTTTAATACATGAGTCACTGGGAGAGAATCAGTCAATATTTAATACACGAGTCACTGAGAGAATCAGTCAATATTTAATACACGAGTCACTCGGAGAGAATCAATCAATCTTTAATACACGAGTCACTCGGAGAGAATCAGTCAATATTTAATACACGAGTCATACAGAGAGAATCAGTCAATATTTAATACACATGCCACTTAGAGAGAATCAATCAATAGTTAATATATGGGTCACTCAGAGAGAATCAGTCAATGGTTAATACACACGTCACTCAGAGAGAATCAATCAATAGTTAATACACGAGTCAGAGAGAGAATCAGTCAATTCTTAATACACAAGTCACTCAGAGAAACTCAGTCAATCTTTATTAGATGAGTCACTCAGAGAGAATCAGTCAATAGTTAATACACGAGTCATACAGAAAGAATCAGTCAATAGTTAATACACGAGCCACTCAGAAAGAATCAGTCAATAGTTAATACACGAGTCAGAGAGAGAATCAGTCAATATTTAATACACGAGGCACTCAGAGAAATTTATACAAGATAAAGTTAATTTAAATAATTTTCTAACATTAAGATCCCTCCGTCTCTAATTGCTGCAACATTAATTAGAGTATTTAAATAAAAGGTGTGAGGAAGAATCCCTCCAACCCACCGAATTCGCCTTTCCAGAGTGTCCATCTATAATCTGATGTCATAATCAGCTAAGCGGCGTGTAGGATGACATCATAATCTACATCATTACATTGTACAAATTGTATGTCTCTACTATTTAATAAACATGCTGTTGACTATTCAACAGCCTACCTGTATAGTTTTCTGGAAATTGAGTCAGGAAGTTCAGAGATTGATCGATCCCAACACGAGCGAGGTGTGGGTGGAGCTCAGATATAAATGGGCATGGCATAGGTAAAACAGGACAGGATCAATACCAGTAAAGGATGAGCAAACAAGGCTGGTTCTGGTGAGACAAGTGAATAAGCCATAGATTTATTTGATGCATGAAATCCGCTGGGACACAGTGTTCCCAGGTACAGAATAGACAAAGCATTGTGATATATGACATCATAGCTATAAACCTAGGCCCCTCCAAAATCTTATCCACAAACAGAGTACTATTAACCCTTTCAATGACAAGCCCGATAACCGAGCCAGTCATTCCAATGGTAAATTTTCAAAATTAGTCTTCTCTTGGTCTGCAATTGGGCATTTTCTATGAGAAAATCGAACTTTTCTTGAATAATTTCAAGGACTAAAGGGTGAACACTCATATCATTGATAACCAAGCCAGTTATTGCAGTGGTAAATTTTCAAAAAGTCTTCTCCTGGTCTGCAAATCAACATTATTTATCAGAAAATCTATATTTTCTTGAACAAATTTAAGGCTTAAAGTATTAATATACTAGGACAGGAATCAGCTTTTTGAATTCTGGATGGAACATAATTCCAGGGTTAAATGCTTAATGGTCAAGATAGAAAAATCTACATTTTTATTTATTAATGTTCCATTTGAATGCCAAGAGACTGTTTTTTAACTTACCACTGGAATGACGATGATCGTGTCAGTCATTTGAGTAAATTTTCAAAAATAATCTCCTAGTAGCCTACAAATGGACACTAACTAAAACAATTTCACCTTTTTTTTACCAACTTTGATCATTAACACTTTAACACTCATATCAGCCAAACACGGCTTCTGCAGTGATCACGAGAAATGTCCATTTACAGACCAAGTAAACGACATTATTGAAAATTTACCACTGGAATGACTGGCTTGATAGTCGAGCCAGTCATTCTAGTGATAAATTTTCAAAAATAGTCTTCTCTTGGTCTGCAAATGGACATTTTCTATGCCAAAATTAATATTTTCTTGAACAAATTAGAGGGTTAAAGGGTAAAATGGCTAAACATACTGCGTGCGTGCGTGCGTGTCCAATAGTCATGAAGTTATTTGTGGGCAAATAGCAATAAAAAAACAATGTGCTTATAGTAACAAGTCTTCTATAACCATATAATACACAGAGGATGTTAGATCCTCTATAATCACCGCCGATGCAAAGATAGAGGCGGCTTTTCTATGACATCACATGCACACATCAGTGAAGGCGGACAGCTCTAACGAAAGAAAGCCGATTTACTTGGCAAATATTGCAGATGTAAAGTCGCAATCAGGGCAGATACCTTGTGGCCGCTAAACATGTCAATCAGTCTGTGTTAACGCGAGGAGAATCAATAATCTCTTGTTCTGAGGCACATCAATGAGCTTAATATATCTCTGCTCCATTAACACTCATGGAAACTAGTCAACAAATCACTAACTATACAAAATGACACGATTCAGTCGGAGACGCGTGGTTACTAAGACACACATCAAATGCAGGACCGATCCAAAACATTATCAGATTCTTCCTAGCTGAGCGGCTGACTTTAATCCGTGAAGTTTTATCAATTGCATGTACTATAAGTAGAAGATAAGTTTTTGAACGAAAACTCAATATCAAAACCAGGCACACGCACGCACGCATGCACTCACACATATGCACAGCACACGCATTTACTCAAGCATGCATGCATATGGTTGATAGGATATACATATGGACAGCTGGCTGGATTGATGGATGGATGGATGGACAGACTGATGGATGAACAGATGGATGGACAGATGGATGAAGAAAAAAAATAATATGGTTATGCTTCTTCCTATCTTGATGGTCAATCTACTTATGAATTTCCTCAACATACTCCAAGTAGGAGCTAAGTTATAGAGGCCCATATCACTCAGTTGGAACATAGCCATCATCTATAAGTAGATTATAAGGTTTTATCCAGAATTTCAACAAAAACAAAGAACCATCCTACCAAACAACCAAATTTAGTTAAAATCTGTCCAGAGGTTCTCAAGAAGACAATCAAATTTCCCAGTACTTTACTATGGAGGCTTTTGGTGGGAAAATCAACCAATTAGAATACTGAATGGGAGCTTCAGAGACTATCACCATTGGGTATACGTCTGGCCAAATTTGTTAAGATCTGGCCATTGATTAAGCATGAGCAGGGTTTTAAAGAATACCTGGAGAATTGTCAAATAAGAGGCCCAAGGGCCTGTTATGCCCACCTGGAACATTAATTAGCATTTGGACCATTTGCATTTAAATAGGCATGATGGGTACAAAAATGTTAAAAGTTCAAGATGGCCACCAAAAAGATTTACTAATCAAGCTTCTCGTTTTATATGCCTACCGTCATAAAATCATTCCACCCATTTTGTTGAAATCAGGCCATTGATTAAGGAGTACCACTTTAAATGGTTCCAGAAAATGCTCAGAAAATAAAAGATGGCTGTCAAAACATTGACCTATCAAAATTCTGAATAGAATTTCTAGAGACTACCACTATAGGATCTTTCCAGCCAAATTTGGTTGAAATTTCCTAAGCAGTTAATCAAGAATAGCGTCTTAAACAAATTCCTATTTTTTGGGAAAATCCAAGATGACCACAAAAAAAAAATTCAAGCAGTTAAAATTCTGTATACAACTTCTGAAATGTATCAGGCTAGGGACCTTCCAATTGAGTTTGTTTGAAATCAGCCATGCGGTTAATGAGGAGTAAAGATGGCCGCAAGAAATATTGACCAATCAAAGTTCTGTATAAATGTTCCGGCGCCTACCACACTAGGGTACTTCCAGTCAAGTTTGATTGAACTCTATCAAGCAGTTAATGAGGAGCAACATTTTAAGTGATTTCCAGCAATTTTTCTGAAAATTCAAG
>JAVVLW010000484.1:0-12000 GCA_034401795.1 Chaetoderma sp. LZ-2023a
CAAACTTGGTTCAGCTCTAATCTGAATTGATATTTGAAATCCATCCCCAAAACGTCTTTGGAGAAGATTTTTAGACATCTATAAAAATCGCCCAAAATCCAAGATGGCCACTGGCCAAATTGGCCGATTGGCTTTGTTTGAAGAAACATGGATCTCTATGCTCTAAGAATGCTTCCAGCCAAATATACTTGAAATCGGTCCTGTGGTTCTCGAGAAGACGACATTTGAAATTTCCCATTGCTTTAGTATGGGAGCCTTTAGCGGGAAAATGATCCAAGATGGCCGACAAACCATTTATCCGACAGTTTCAAACGTGGCAAATTTGAATCAGCATACCCAAAAACCTATATAAAATAAATTTTGCCATGAAAATCCATCAAATAAAAAAATCCAAAATGGCAGCTAAAGGCACTAAATTTTGATTGGCCAAGGATGGCCATGTTTTTAACCCATTAACTTCCCTTGAACAAACTTTTATGGTCCTTAGGCCCCAATGAGTAGTTATAAAATAGGTGGCAACATGTTCCGATGGACCAAGTCATACCTACACAATCGCAGAGCTAGGGTGCTGGTGGATGGACAATCTGGACAGAATGTATTGCTGATACAAGGGGTGCCACAAGGCGGAGTATTATCACCTACTCTGTTCATACTCTTCATCAATGACATTGTAGCAGAGCTGCCCAATGGGATCCAAGCAGCCCTCTATGCAGATGACCTCGTAATCTGGTGCACCGAGGAGTACACAACGACTGCCACGTACAGAATGCAGCTCGCCTTGGACAGAATTACAGCTTGGGCCAATCGCTGGTGTATTACCATCAACAAAGAAAAATCATCAGCCATGCTATTCACACTGTCCACCAAAACCAAGGTTGGCAATCTGACACTGGGCGGTACTCCACTCGAATACGAGGACCAGCAGACATACCTGGGAGTCACATATGACAGAAGATTAACATGGAAGGAGCACATCCAGAATGCAGAGGCAAAGGCCAGAAGAAAGCTAAACATCATGAGGAAGCTGGCAGGAACAAAGTGGGGTGCCAATGAAAGGATCCTCAAGACCATCTACCTAGGTGCCGTACGACCACACCTTGAGTATGGATCCAGCTCATGGATGACAACAGCTAAATCTCATCAACAGAACCTCGACAGAGTACAAAACCAGGCACTGCGCATCATCACTGGTGGAATGAGATCAACACCAATAGAAAAAATGGAGCAGACAGCAGGCATTCCCCCACTTAGCAAAGGAAGGGAATGCAAAGCACTGATCCAAGCTGCAAAGTTCAAATCGTTCAATAACCACCCGATGAAGATCAGGCAAGCACAGCTGTCATCAGGAAGACTTAAAAGATCAAGTTTTGTGAAAGAGACAAAAGCACTTCAAAGGAAACACCAAGAGATGTTGCCAGCACAAATAGAAGATCCAAACCACACCCTTGATCCTCCACCCTGGGAAAACAAACTAGAGAGCATAGCTATTCGCACCACAGTACCTCATCTCACAACCAAAAATGAACACAGTGATGTGAGCAAGAAGGCCCTGACCCTAGCCATGCTGGAAGAAATGTACCCTCAGGAGACATGGATAAGGATCTACACAGATGGATCAGCCAAAGATGCAATTAGGAGCGGAGGTGCCGGACTGCACATACAGTATCCAAACGGACAACATGAGTCAGCTGCAATACCGACAAGCAAACACTGCACAAACTACAGAGCTGAAGTCGAAGCACTGGTTCATGCAGCTAATACCATCAGCAGAACAGCAGACCCTATTGCACAGATTGTCTTTTTATCTGATGCCCGCTCCGTCCTTGAGGCTATCACCAAAGGTAAGCTGCCACAACTTGAAGGAGCACTACAAACCATCAAATGCTTTCGGATAGCACTGCAGTGGATCCCCTCACACTGTGGAGTCCAAGGAAATGAGGAAGCAGACAAGATGGCAAAGGTGGGTGCAGAAGAGAATCAGACAGAAAACATGGTTACCCATACAGAGATGAAGACTATCATTAAGTCCCTCTATAGAACACCTCAATCAGAAGATGCCTACCATCATCTCTCGAGGCCAGAGCAAGTGACCATTTTTCGTCTCAGAACTGGACACAACAGACTAAACCAACACATGTACAGGCGGTTCCACCTTACGACATCGCCCGCTTGTCCTTGTGGAGAAGCAGAACAGACCACAGAGCACATACTTCAATGTTGCAGTACGTATCAGCTGCTGAGAGAAGAGATCTGGCCTTTGTCAACCTCTATTCTTGAAAAGCTGTATGGGCCTGTGGAAGAACTGCAGAAAACCACAGATTTCATCTTGAGAACGGCTCTCCAAGTGTGATACCAGCGATCGAAAAGAAGAAGAAGAAATAGGTGTATCAGAACAGAACGTGGTGGGAGCCGCCGATCCACGATCTGCGGTTACAGGAGGGGAGATGGGCTGTCAGAACAGTAATTATGCACATATATTGCACACATTCCAACTCAGGATTGTGTCCCAAGAAAATATGCGATGTGCCTAAGCAAACAAAATAGCTAACATTTAAAACACTATCTTGCTGTTGTTATCTGTTAGATGTAATATGCCAGTTATCAGTAGGTCTGCGGCTAATAACTAGGACATAACGTCTTATCTAGGCAGTGTTATAGCGTAGCACACTAGTGATTGAATGTCAGTGGTCTGTCTGCCTGTCTGTTCTGTTCTGTCTGTTTAGTGGTCTATCTGTGTCTGTCTGTATATAGTCTGTCTGCCCCCCAGGCCCCCCCCCCCACCCATCAGCATGTGATACCATCAAAATCCCCATGTTAGAAAAACACAACTGGATAGGTATACACGTCTGTGGTGTTAACAAGAACATTGATGACCAGCAGGTGATACCATCAAAATCCCCCTATTAGAGAAACGCAACTGTATAGGTAAATATCTACTATGGACATTGATGAAGTACTTCAAAATTTGGCCAGATTGTTGCAGCAGGGGCTTATTAGCCATACCACTTATGCCGAGAACCTGGCAGCTCTCCTACCTGAGAAGTCAACACCAGCCCCACGCAGGAAGCTACCAACCACTCCCGAGAAGCCAACCCAGCCCCACGGTGGAAGCTACTAACCACTCCCAAGAAGTCAACCCCAGCTCTCCTTTACAAGAAGCCTCCCCCACCCCCTGAGCTAGAAACCCCACCCAAGTTCACAGATGAGGAGATCGACAGGTTTCTTGATGCAACAATCCAGGACACTGAGGATCAGATGCCATGACTCTCTTCTTCTGAAACGTCTCACGTTCAGGGTCGAGGAACTTCAGAAGATTTAGGTATTTTGTCAGAAGCTTGAGAATATTTCTGAAACTCTATCCATTGAGGATCAGATGCTATGACTCTCTTCTTCTGAACCTTCTCATGGAAGACCCACTTTGTCCATGCCTTCTTAGCATTTGGCTTGAGAACAGGTTTGATGAGGTAGTCTTGGTAGTTCTTGGTGGGGAAATTTAGAAAGTCCTCCAGATTACTCTCTAACTGCTTGCGCCCTCTTTCATTGCAGATGTGCTCAACAGCCTCCTTGTTGGCGGCGGCCAACGCCTCCTCTCTACCTTCTGTGTGACCAGTGGCATGCCAAGCCTCATGGCCCTCAGTCACGGCTGCACCGATATCCTCTTGGAAGTAATCTGTGGGCCCAGCCTGTATAGCATCCAACATCCGGTGTTCATCATCAGTGTGGAGGCTGAATATGCCAGCCCACTTCCCGACTGTTAGATCTTTGGGATCAACTCTAGCCTTCTGGAGAGCTAGAATTACAAGAGTCTTAGTGGGTGTCCTGGGGAGCTCTAGTGACCTGCCCTGGGCACTGTCACACTTCCGGTAGAGTATCCGAGTCAGGAGCTCCTTTGTACTGCGGGCCGGTGTGGTCTCCTCTATGGCAGTCAGTATCTCCGCATCAGACAGAGGTGGGATCTTGGCTCGCTCATGGATAATGTTGACGTCACGAAGTACTCGTCGGACCCTGTAAATCGGCAGCTGTACCGGTTTCTTCTTGGAGGTTTACACTGGTTTCTACCCTCCAAAGACGATCTGCTGGAGAACTTTACCAAACATCGCCTTGGAGGGTTGCACTGGTTTCTGCTCTCCAAAGATGAACTGCTGAAGAACTTTACCAAACATCGCCGTTTAAACCTGTATATAGCTAGACGTTAAACATGCAGCAGTACGTGCGGCATCCTGATGGAGTGGTTGAACCCATGACCTTGCACCACACCGATCCTCGAAGGGACTGCTTGATAGTCATTCAACCTAGTATCTATGATACGAACCATCTCTCCGCTGCGGGGAAGTACTTCGCTATTTCTGGACAGATCCACGAGATTAGGAGTATGGTGCTCAAGTTTAAGCTCGAGAGCACAGAGGCGAAGGATGTAGAGCTCCCGCAGATGGTGAACAGGTGGGAAATTGTGTAGAACAACACCACCTTAGACACCACCTACATAAACGATGAGTATCGAGTCCTGACTCCTCTAGTTCATGGACCGGCCTACTATGCCGTCGGATGTAATGAAGGTTTCACAGAATTCAACTTACAGCCAGACGTAGAAATAACTGTCGCAGAGACACTCTTCTCCCTCCTCGAGAACACACATGTGAACCCGGCCTTGATGCTGGACAAGCTGTTCCTCCAGGTGTACACTGAACATCTTTCAGATGTAACGATGACCTCGCCACGACTTCACGTCTGGCATGATGAGAACAATCGGGAACTAAAACGGGAGAGTTCTAGACAGCGAATCCTACATGTACGGGTCGACTCTCTTCTGGAAGAATCGATAATTTCCTGAGATCTTGAAGAAACTTTATTCTCGTAGACTTTAGTTTCGATATTCTCCAAACACACAGATTGAAGATTTCTGGGTTTGGATGAAGACAAAGACCTCTTACTTGAGACAGAAGATCCTGGGAGACGGGAAGAAGACAAGGGAAGTCTACCAGGAGGTATCTAGAAGGTCTACAAACCAAATCCTCTTTGGCCAAATGGGAGCTATTAAGAAAATCTCGCAGATTTGATCTTTGACCTTCTTCAACAGTAACGGAACCAAAATCGTTGGAGGGAATGCATAGGCGAACATTCCTGTCCAGGACTGAGACAGGGCATCCACCACCAGGGTTTGACTGTCCAGAAAAGGAGACATGTAAGAGGAGATCTGGGCATTCAGAGATGTCGCAAACAGATCCATAAGACTGAAAATCGCTTTGACAACCGACCTCTTTAACTGCCACTCTGTGTGGGCGAATTTGCTGGGACGTGACATTGGTCCACAAGAAAATTCAGACTGCCTGGGACATGAGAAGACACTAGAAAAATCTGATTCTTGCGACACCATAAGAGAAGGTTCCACACTTCTAGACAAAGGAGGGATGACCTTGTACCCCCCTGCCTGTTGATATAAGAAACCACTGTCGAATTGTCCGACCGAATCAAGACTTTGAGACCTATCACAAGATCTGACCATGAAAGGAGAGCCTTCTTGACAGCCCACAATTCCAGAATGTTGATATGAGCTGTCGACTCCTCCAGGGACCAAAGACCGGAAACCGACAGGGAGTCTCAGACTGCTCCCCAGCCCTCCTGAGAAGCGTCTGTGAAGATAATCGCCTGACGGGAGGACTTTACCAGTGGAACACCCATCAGAAGCAGAGAACGATCCTTCCAATAATCTAGATGAGGAATCAAGTGTTCTCTGATAGAGTGAACCGACTGCTTCCAAAGGGACATTAAATACATTTGGAAGGGTCTTCTCATCAGCGCCGCCCAAGGAATTACATTCTCTACGCTGACCATCAAACCTATCACTCTTAGCAGAAATCTTGCTCTGACCATGGGAGAAGACAGGATTTCCATTGCCACTGATAAAGCCTCTATCCTTGGAGCTGAGGGGGGACTAGACCCTGGGCCAGATCGAAAGAAACGCCTAGATGCGTGAAGATTTGAGAGGGAACTAGGCTTGATTTCTTTAGATTTAAAATCCACCCTAGGTTGCATGCCACACTGCAACCCTCTGGAAGAATTCCTGAGAGAATTGAGGATGACTTTGCTTTTACCAACCAATCGTCTATATAAACATGAAGATGGATAGAACGACAATGTAAAATTCCTGCCACGACTGAGACTAGGCGAGTAAAAAGAAAAGGAGCCGTGGTCAGGCTGAAGGGAATGGCGCGAAACTGCCAAACTCGATCCTTGTAAGCAAACCTAAGGAATTTTCTGAAGGAATAGTGAATGAGAACATGAAAGTAGGCGTCATTTAGATCGATGGAAGACGTCCACATGTCCTGATCTACACTGGAAATGATCTGGGAGATGGTCTCCATGTTGAACTTGGGAGTAAGGATCATAAGATTTAATTTCTTCAAATTTATGATAGGACGCCAACCTCCTGTTTTCTTGCAAACTAAAACGATGATTGAATAATAGCCCAGGTCTACTCTCCAGTGGGGAACTTCTTCTATTGCCCTCTTGACAATCATGGATTCCAACTCCTCTTCCAAGGCAACCAATTTTTCTGGATTGGATGGAATTGGTGTCCATTTTGGAAGAAAAGAGAGAAGAGGAGGATGACAGATCCACGACAGTGCATAACTGAGAAACTAGCCAGGAGTCCTGAATGAGGGCCTGTCAATTCTCCCAAAAACAGAGACAGGCGCCCTCCTACCGGCATGTTGGGCAAAAGGCACTGGACCGACTGATCCAAAGGCACAAGAAGAGGGGGAGGAATGATTAAAGGAAGAGAGAAAGTTGGACTTACCCGGGAATAGTCCACACCTTCAAACTCTCTTTCCTTGAAACCCTCTAAAGGTAGAACGACCTCTGGACCTGGAACTAGGACGACGAGAAAGGGACTGACCCCCTCTCGCCTATGGAGAGAAAGACTGCCTCCCTTGGGACCTAGAACGATGAGAGGATATGGAATCAAAACGATCCTCCTCCGCGGATCGATCTTGAATATTGGAAGATCGGTTAGAATTATTAATAATCCTAGAGGGATAAGCCCAAAATTGGTCTGGTTTGAGGCTCTTTCTTCTAGGAGATGAATTTGGATTCTTTACTGAAGAAACATCTTTTTTAGAAGAAGGATTAGAAAAGGAAATCCGAGCCTGAAGCTCCCTAGAGGCCTTAAGGTGCTCAGATTCCGCATGGGACCGACTGTCCGAATATATCTTGACCAAACAGGGGGGGGGAGGTGTTGAAAATGTGTCAGATATATCTTTTCTTTGATGGCCAGATCTCAATTCAGCCAAAAAAATGTATTAGTGCAAGAATTACGTTCAAAAGTATACGTTGTTCACCACCTTGCAGATTTCTATTTGAATATTTTACCGTAGTGCTGTAATATGGTCATTATTCAATCCAGTGATTGTAGTGATGTTGCCATGGCAATGAGGTCAGAGGTTACAAATCTGAATGGTGAATCAGAAAACCATGAACGTGGATGGCACCTGCAGAGTGATTTAAATCTGATAAGCTGATTAAAATTTGTATTGCAGCTGACTCATGTTGTCCGTTTGGATACTGTATGTGCAGTCCAGCACCTCCGCTCCTAATTACATCTTTGGCTGATCCATCTGTGTAGATCCTTATCCATGTCTCCTGAGGGTACATTTCTTCCAGCATGGCTAGGGTCAAGGCCTTCTTGCTCACATCACTGTGTTCATCTTTGGTTGTGAGATGAGGTACTGTGGTGCGAATAGCTATGCTCTCTAGTTTGTTTTCCCAGGGTGGAGGATCAAGTGTGTGGTTTGGGTCTTCTATTTGTGCTGGCAACATTTCTTGGTGTTTCCTTTCAAGTGCTTTTGTCTCTTTCACAAAACTTGATCTTTTAAGTCTCCCAGATGACAGCTGTGCTTGCCTGATCGTCATCGGGTGGTTGTTGAACGATTTGAACTATGCAGCTTGGATCAGTGCTTTGCATTTCCTTCCTTTGCTAAGTGGGGGGATGCCTGCTGTCTGCTCCATTTTTGCTATTGGTGTTGATCTCATTCCACCAGTGATGATGCGCAGTGCCTGGTTTTGTACTCTGTCGAGGTTCTGTTGATGAGATTTAGCTGCTGTCATCCATGAGCTGGATCCATACTCAAGGTGTGGTCGTACGACACCTAGGTAGATGGTCTTGAGGATCCTTTCATTGGCACCCTACTTTGTTCCTGCCAGCTTTCTCATGATGTTTAGCTTTCTTCTGGCCTTTGCCTCTGCATTCTGGATGTGCTCCTTCCATGTTAATCTTCTGTCATAGGTGACTCCCAGGTATGTCTGCTGGTCCTCATACTCGAGTGGAGTACTGCCCAGTGTCAGATTGCCAACCTTGGTTTTGGTGGACAGTGAGAATAGCATGGCTGATGATTTTTCTTTGTTGATGGTAATACACCAGCGATTGGCTCAAGCTGTAATTCTGTCCAAGGCGAGCTGCATTCTGTACGTGGCAGTCGTTGTGTACTCCTCAGTGCACCAAAGTACGAGGTCATCTGAAGAGGGCTGCATGGATCCCATTGGGCAGCTCTGCTACAATGTCATTAATGAAGAGTATGAACAGAGTTGGTGATAATACTCCACCTTGTGGCACCCCTTGTCTCAGCAATACATTCTGTCCAGATTGTCCATCCACCAGCACCATAGCACTGCAATTGTGTAGGTTAGATATTCAAAGTAAGTATTTATTATCTCAAAACAATAATGACAGGCTTTCTTTATACTATTTGTGTGTAAATATATATATTACATGTATGTAACCATCAGCCCCTAATGGGACTTCGAGAGTCAGTCTGTCTGTCTGGCTGCCTGCTTGTCTGTCTGTCCGTCCATCTGTATATCCATCCATCTATCCGTCTGTCTGCCTGCCTGTCTGTTGTCGGTCTGTCTGTCTTTGTCTGTCTGTCTGCCTGTCTATGTCTGTCTGTTAATGTTTGCAAGTGATTCTCAGAAATTGTTGATCCTATTTAGCTGAAGTTTTAACACAAGAATTACTGTTACCCTCCACTAGGATTCCACAACTTTGTTTTTGATCTGAACAAAAGAAGCCCAAATATCTTAAATGAAATCAAAGAATGTGACAAGAACTGGAGTGCGCGGGCCTGCAATGTCTGATTGCTCTTGTTTGCTTCCGTGTTGGGTTTCATAATTGAGGAATCCAGTTTTAGCTATGCCACGCTGAAATAAAACCATTCTTCAAAGAATTAGACATCTGAACCTCAGGGAGCTTCCTGGACCTTCTCTTAGAGGTAATGAATCCCAAAGATCTGCAGACCATACTGAGTGAACGAGACAGATCCGCCAAGGAACAAAAGACTGATAAAGGAACCTGATCACCACGTTCTTGAGCCGTAAGAACAGCTTCAGATAACAGAGCAAGGAAATTGGCCGACTTAAGCTTGGATCTGCAAATAGACTCCCATTTAAAAAGATCAGTGGAATGCTCAATCTTGGAAGACTCCTTTAAATGTGAAGAAAGAACATCCCAGGAGGGACCAGAAAGAGACTGAGGAGTACCAACCTTCAAATAATCTTCTTTGGGAACCTGAACAGGCGCATCGAATTTAGAAGAAAGAGAAAACTCCTTACAGTTAACATCATTAACGAAGAAATCCAGCATATCTACAACTAAGTTATCAATATGGAGAACTTGAGGAGAGGAAGAAGAAGAATCAGACGCAGAGAGAGCAGACCCAAAAGAAGGAGGGTCAATAGCAAATTCGTCCTTAAGAGGAAGGGAAAGAGTAGAGGCGATCCACCTGTGAGCCATGGACCAGTCTTCCGAAGAGGCTCTGACCGGACAAAACCTCTGGCCCTGGCCCTGACTGACTTGGGAACTGAGGGAAGAGAAGAAGGACTAGGAGAGGAAGAAGAGATGAGAAGAGAAGAATCACCTGAAACTAAAGATTCAGCCGCTCTAGAGGAAATAGGAGAACAGGGTCCTCTAGCAGACTCAGGAAAGGAAGAAGCTTGATCAGATGGAAAAGAATCCCTACCATGATCCTGACTAGAAGACAATAAAGGATGAACCAGAGAACTGGCAGAAAATCTCGGGAGGATCGAAAAACGAGCCGAAACAAAAGAACGATCGAGAGAAGAATCCCTAACCACAGAAAACAAAGAGAAATCTAAACCTGAATCAACAATTTGAAATTCTAACTCGGGAGAAAGAACAAGGAAACAATCGGATCAAGATGATCAAAAGAAGGAGAGGCAGAAGAGGAAGGAGGAAGAGAAGAAATTGGAAGAACAGATGGAGAAGGAGAATGATCTAAGGATCCCTGAGAAGACCAATAGATGAAGAAAGACGGGAGAATCCCGGAGGAGGAGGAGGAATAGATGATTGAAAAAGAGATGACGAATTAGACACATGACTGGACAAGAAATCCTTACCTAAAAGAGAAGCAGATGAGGAAGAAGGAATAGGATTAAAACCTGGAGGATGAGAGGAGGTTGAGAAAGGAGACCTCGAGGCAGATGAACTCAAAACAGCATCATGAAAAGAAGGAGCAGAGGAAGAAGACAAATCAACATCAACTACCTGAGATACCGGGAAAGAACCATAATTAGAAACTAAAGAATCATGAGAAAAAATACTGTGAGAAAATTCAGAACCAGAGCCTACAAAATTCCTATCATCAAACTCATTACGCCTATCCACTGAAAAATTCTCCGAATCTAAAGAAGAAACTGAAAATGGAAGCTAAGTTGATGCTCGGATAAGTTCTTAGTCGAGGCTAACCGACTATGATTGTTCGCTATACCAGATGTTACGTCCCAACCGGAAGCGGAAGTCGTAAGTCTCTCCAGATCTGAACGACCCGGAAGTACACCCCTAGAACCGGAAGCGGAAGTGTACATACCGGAATCCAAACCGGAAACGGAAGCGCTTCTACCGGAAGAAGAAAAATTATAAGGGTCCACAGACCTCGGATATGTTAAAACCGCAAGCGGAAGTACGAACCTGATCTTGAAGACCCGGATGTCCTGTAAAACCGGAAGTCAGACCGGATTCGGAAGGAATGGAAGTAGATCCGGAAAACGGAAGTAAACCCGGGTCCTGAGGACCCGAATCCACTACAACTGAACCGGAAGTACTAGAAAAGCTTGATTGAAGACTTTTGGCTATAGGCGACCTATGAACAATTTTGACGACCGGAATGACTGAAACTTTGGCATTAGCATAAGGCTTTTGGACGGGGGCTTCCGCCGCCGCCACTACTGCTTGAGGGTTATGCCTTTCACCCTCAAGACTAATGTGAGTTTGACCCGGTGACCTGCTCGAGTTCACCTTTGAATACTTTCTCGCTCTAGTTTTTTGTTTTGGAGACCTGATTTCTTGTATGAACATAAGAGGAATCGGTTTTCCCAAATTGCGGGTGCGTAGCCCTCGGGCTAATGTCTGATTCTGTCAAAACTTCCTGTTTCTTGGCCTCCTGGATGGCAGAAGAAATTCTTTCATCTAGCGACTTAGTCAATAAAGCAGCGAAGGATTCAAACCTAGCAAACAAAGCCAAAACAGCTTCAGAATTCGCCGAAGAGGCACCCCCCCCTCCGTTGCTGATGGATTAGAAACATTAGCTTTTGCAAAAGACACAGCTTTTGTCTTAACAGCAACGGGGGTAGGGGAAGATCGACCAGAGGGCAGCGGTTGTTTAGAGGGCAAATCCTTAAAAAAGGCCTTAGATACTGACGCCGACCACGCTTTGCACATCCCGCACATCGTTGTGGGGGTACACAAGGTGCATTTCGAACAAACATGTCCACCATACTCCGCAGAGTGAAGTCGATCACACTTTGAGGACGTACATTTTGTCTTATCGGTCGATTTAACAGACTCCTAAAAACGAAAAAAGGGTACAATGAAGCATTCAGCTTGGTATTTCGCTAAAAAGAGTCTAGAAACATGAAAACGCATTTCTAAGAAAGGCGGGAAAGTTCAAATTTGTTAAAAACTCCCTAACGACAAGAAACAAACTTTCATAG